>PVJS01012030.1:0-44587 GCA_004027185.1 Glis glis | reverse complement strand
AGAAACATTGATATGTCTTTATATAGGCAGTTTGAATGATATTCCAGATCACAGGGAGTGGATCGAGTGTCACAAGTGCTGTGTGTGTCTTTTCTATCTACAGTTTCCATGAGTCTACAAAATACAGATACCACAGAGACTTTATATCAAGGAAGGAAGGAAAGGGAGGGAGGAAGAGAGGGAGGGAGGGAGGGAGGGCACATGCCTGTAATTCCAGTACACTGGGAGACTGAGACAGGTGCATTGCATGTTTGAGGCCAGTCTCAGCAACTTAGTGAAATACTCAGCAACTTAGTGAGACCCTGTTTCAAAATGAAAAATAGAAAGGGGTAGGGGTGTTGCTTGGAGTTAGAACACCCCTGGGTTGAATCCTGGCTACCAGAGAGAAAGGGGGGGGCTAAGAACCTACCAGATTTATTGGTACCCCATATGTATTCTTTAAAATGTTTTATAAAGTTAAACAAGAAAATAGATTAATAGCATGATTTTTCACTGTCAAAGTTTGAACACCTAAGTCACACAGCCATTGGAGTGGTCTGTATTTACATTATAAGAGACAATAACTTTAAAGTTACATCTGTAAATGTTATGTGAATTTCATGTACTTTGTCTTCTGTCCTGTCATTTATCACCAATGGTCGAGTCCTAGTGTCATCTCGTCTTTCCACTGCTTTCATTTCTATTCTGATGATCTAATTCTTCTCGCCTAATCTATTTTACTCTCACCCTCAACTTTTGCCTCTGAGTATTTTGGAATGTCTGACCAATGGTAATTTAAGTGTCATCAATTCTCAACTCCTTCTCTCCATCACTCACCAAAATTGAAGCCTGATTCACTCCCAAAAGACACCATTTGCCAGAAAACTCTTCAAGAAGTAGATAATGATCACTTTGCAAATGTGTCCAGATTATCTCTGATCATCATTGCTTATTCTAGACCAATATTCTTCTGATCTTATTAAAACAAACAAAAATGAAACAAATATTTATCAAGGCTTATGCAATTTCTTACCATTCTTGGTCTCTGTCCTTCTAGTTAGTCTCTTTTCCATGGCTCAACCCCAAATCCTGTCATTATTCTATGTGACTTCAGGTTCCATGTGGCTGTCCAACACAACATTTCAATATAATACTACTTTAGCTTTCATGACACCTGTAAGATTCAACTCAATTTTAATTACAGTACTCACATTAATAATACATTTACCCTGGTCTCCTTTTAGAATGTTCATTTCTTACATACCATTATATTAAATCCCCAAATCCCATTTTCTAACCACAGCAACAATTAAAATTCTTCAACTCTCTTATCCCCTTACTCCTAGCATATCACCTTTGATCTCACTTTACCTGCAAGTCTCTTAATTTCTTCATTTCTCTCTAGAGCTCTCTTCTACTTGGGGGTGGGGTACAAAATCAACAATTATTCTAGTTGGGGGTGGGTGAGAAATCAGGAATCTAATCAAGAATTATAATGTATCAATATTGAGAAAATCCAGGTAGAAACCCATGTATACATAGATGGTCAGAGCTCACAGGATGAATCTATCTAAGCTGGAGACATAGTTTAGAAATATCCAGCACAGAGATGTCATTTAAAGACCTAAATCTGGATGAGATCTATGAGCCTAAGTAATTGATAGATAGAGAAGATGAAATTGACGGGAATACTGAAATACTTAAATATTTACAAGTCTGGTGGAAGAGAATGCAGAAGGGAGTCAGATAAGAAATGATTAGTGAGCTAGGGAGAAACCAGGGCACATGGGGTGTTATGGAAGTAGAGAGAAGAGCATGTTTGAAGGAAAGCATGGTCTATTGTGAAGAATGCTGTCTATAATAGAATAATGCAGAATTCATTAGTGAAAAGGCATTTTGGTGGGATGTAAAGTGGAAAACCAACTGGAGCAGACAAAAAAGTGATTAAAAGGTGAGGCAGTTAAGCTATGAAGAGTATTGAAAGACCTGAAGAGATTAGGAGTTATATTCCTCCCCTCCCTTCCTTTTCTTTTCTTTTCTTTTCTTTTCTTTTCTTTTCTTTTCTTTTCATTTCCTTCAGAGATAAGTGATATATAGTATGTGTGAATATGAGTTGTGTTTGAACCTTTATGTGGGATTGTAAATGATCTAATGGGAAAGGGAAGATTTATCATACAGAGAAAAGATAAGGAGCAAAAGTCGTTGAGAAATCATTTGAAGATGGACCTCACTACTGAAGGAAGGGAGATTACTTCCTTTTCTGAGAGAAGGAAAGTTTTTACTACTGAATTAGGAGGGCCAGAGAGGCAGGTTGGTATGAAAGAATTCCCTTTAATCACTGATTTTATTAACAAAGTATAAGGCAGGTATCAATTTTTAGTGAGGAGAGGGGTGGGAATGGAAGATTGGAAGGACATTAAAAAGTATGGAATAATATATTCAGAGAGGGAGAAAGCAAAACTACTGAAGAAAAATGAGGGAGAAAGCAAAACTACTGAAGAAAAATAATAGAATTTTTGCAGTGATCAGGATCCAAATGGGTTTTTAGTTATGAGTTAAAGTGAAACCAATCTGGCTGGTCATGTGTTTTTTGCACACCTCTCCCTCCCTGCCTGGCACCATTTAGCTTCTCCTGCAGGGCCAAGGTAAGGCAGGGGTGGAGGGTGTGGAATAACTACAATGGAGAGAATGAGAGGCACAGGATAAGACAGATTGTTAGCAGAGCCAAACCTAAAACTCAACTCACCCTATTCCCAATCTAATTATTATTATTTTTAGCCCAGCACAATCCTTTACTGTTTAGGGACCTTCTTCTGCCATTAAAACATATTTCTTCAACTCAATAGTCTTACATGAGGACAGATGCCATACCCTATTTTACTTTCGTTTCATCATAAGAATAGGCATACCATAGGTGCTCAATAAAAGCACACCAAATCAATGAATTGAAGATGATTATGGGAGCTGAACTCTCCTAGAACTTTTACATTGATATTATTATCCAACTGCTAGAAACTTGTCCCAAGAAATATTTGTTTAGTGTGAGTATTTACAGATACAGTACAGTAATTTTAGTGGGATTTTAATTTAGGCTTCATGTAGTATTCCCAATCCATCTTTTAATTGCACTGATTACATCCTCTGGCTGATTACACTGAAAATTGCTATCCATGCCTCAGGTCAGGCAATGAGAAAGTTGTGGGTTGAGTTGTGAGGGAGGATAAATCGGTGTAAATTGAAGTAACGAGCAACTGAAAATAAAGGCAGGGGATGTTTGGAGAGTGTGCTGATTAGTTACCATGCTGAGCATCTCACATTCAACACAGTCTAACTCTGTGGGCAGATCAAAAGACTAAACTACCGACTTATTGTGATACCATGTGTTAGATTTCTGTTGCTGGGACAAATACCTGAGAAATTCAGCTTAAAGGAGGAATGGTTTATTTTGCCTCACAGTTTCATAGGTCTCAGTCCATGGTTACTTGGCTCCATCAATTTGGGCCTGAGTTGAGGCAAAACATCATGGCAGGCAATGTGCGGTGCAGTGGAGCAAAGCAGCCTGGCTCATGGTGGCCAGGATGAGGAGAGAAAAAGAAAGAGAAAGAGAAAGAGAAAGAAAAAGGGGCTGCGGACAAAATAAACCCTTCAAGGGCACTCCCCTACTTCCTCCAACTAGGCCACACCTCAGTTTCCACCACTAACTGGGGACCAAACTTTTTCAACACATGAGCCTTGGGGGACACTCCAGAACCAAACAATAGCACAAGTTACTCTCTCTCTCTCTACATTTTATTTTATTTGACTTAGCTCTCAAATTGTATGTCATTGAACTCTCTAATCTGGCCTTGACTGTCCAGTGGAATTCTCCATATCCAAGGAAGCAGAATAGTGTAGTCCTTAAGATCATGGGGTTTAGAGCAAGGCCCACTGAGGCTGGAGTCTTACCTGAGTCTTATCTTGAGTTCTGAGTAGGCTGTTATTTGTACAAAGAAGGAAACTGAGAAGAGGGGTGAGAATCCAATATTCACATGAAAGGTTCTTTTAGGTCTGGTGTATTCTCCCAGATACAAGAGCCTTGCTTAAAGCCATAAATAAAAAGAGTGGGAAAAAAAGGAGAAGATTGAACATTTAAGCAAATCTGTATTTAGCTGATGAAATACACTGAAAGTCTCTTTTAAGCAACATTTATATTTGCTTTGGGCTCTGCTCTATTTGGTATTTTTAGCAGTGACTTGGATAACTAAGTAGAAGGCCTGCTTATTAAATTTTCAAAAGTCTATTTTGTGAGGGATATCTAATATTCTAAATAACAAAATAAAAATTCAAGGCTGTCAGCTTAAGCAGTGAGCTAAAGTTAACAAGCTAAAAATCAATGGGAATAAATGTGAAGTCCCACAGTTAGATTAAAGCATCCATTGCATGGGACATGTTGGGGGAAATGTAACTTAATTGCAGTTTATGTAAAAGCAAACATTGATTGTTGGTACGATTTATGACAAAAAAGCAGAGTGATCTTACACTGAGTTAACAGAATTGCCTCCAGATTGTGGGAGGTAAAAATACAAAGATACTCTGTACTGACTAGATTAATTACATCTGAAATCTTGTGTTTAGTTAGCACATATATATATATATATATATATATATATACATATATATATATATTTAGCGCACACACACACACACACACACACACATATATGTTTCAATACTGGGAATTGAATCCTGGGTCACTCTACCTCTGAGTTATACTCCCATCCCCTTTTATTATTTTATTTTGAGACAGAGTCTCACTAAACTACCCAGGCTGGCCTCAAACTTGTGATCCTCCTGCCTCAGTCTCCCAAAGACTGGGATTACAGATATGTGCCACCATGCCCAACAAGAGCCAATATATTTGAAAAGAGCCATTGAAAACTAGATAGTAATTGGATGGTTAAAAACATGTGCACACCACCAGAGGAGATGATTAAACTGGGAGAGAAGGGGATTTTTTCACAGGGATACGATAGTCATCCTTGTATTTGAAGTTTCCTGTGTGGAAGTAAAATTTACTTTGTTTTCCAGAGGTCAAAATGTTTTTCATAAATTAGACCAAATTTGGGCTCATCTTCAAGGAAGTATTTTCCAACAATCAAAGCTGTTAAAGAGTTAAAGCTGTTTGTGCATCAGGGAAAAGGGAGCACCTTGCTAGAACTGAGCCTGAAAATAGACCAGTAGGATGGAAGAGCCAAGGGCACACTGGCATTCATGGATGATCTCTAAGTCCATTCTAGCCCTGCGACTCCATGAGGTGGGTTTAGATCCTGAAGTTCAATCTTGAGAGTAAAAGTGTGTTGCTCCGTGTAGGCATCCAGGTAGCTCTGGCATATGTACTGTTTTCTCTTTGATTAGTTCGTCTTCGTCTGATGGACAGGTGTTGTTCCAGCGAAGCTGGCTCAGCTCTCTTTGTTTTGGTTACTTTGAAGCAGAGGGATTAATCCCCTCCGGAGATATTTGCTTGTTTTTGCTGTCAGAGCAGTCACACTTTTCCCTTTGTATCTCTTAGCTTGTGTTTTGAAGTTTAGCTTCACAGAGAAATAGGCCTCATGTTTCCTTGGTGATTCCAGAGTCTGCACAGCCCTTCTCCACCTCCACAAGCAGCCGCTGATGGTGTCTTCATCTGGTTTGCGTTTTGGCCTCCACAAAGAAGGATGAAAGACTACTTTTCAGTACAAAACTTAAAAATATTTCTTGTAAAAAGTAACTCTCAGAGGTCAAGACAAGCCAAAGCTGCTTTCATTTTTAAGGTGCTTTCTATATTTAAAAAAATGTTAATTTAAGTTTATGTTTTATAAATCAATGCTTTGATCAGAAATAAATATAGCAACCCTATATTAACTCCATTTGTAAAATCATTAATGACCACATTTAAGGCCTTTGCCATTTAGGGGTCATAGCTAATTGACCTTTCTGGCCATTCCTCTGTAGGGCCCTTTTGCAAAATAGGATTATCATAAGGGCACGGACATGGAAACACATTTATAAAAATTAAGTTTGAATTAAATAAAGGAAAAGCTTATAAAATATCAAAGTAAATAAAGCCAGAAATATATGTGGGCTACTTTATTACAAAATGCACTATCCTGATACCACGTAAAATGGAGAATTTCACTCAAATATAAATTTGTCCTGAAAGGTATCTGCTAATCAGAATGAAAACACAAGCCACAGAGTAAGAGAAAATATTTTCAAAATATATTTATGATAAAGAACTGTTATCCAATGTATATAAAGTATACTTATAATTCAACAGTAAGAAACAACCATGTTAAAAAATGGGCTGAGGCTCTCTCTCTCTCTCTCTCCTTAGTGAGGCCCTCCGCAACTTCGTGAGACCCGGTTTCAAAATAAAGTATAAAAAAATAGGGCCGGGGGCGTAGCGCGGAGGTAGAACGCCCCTGCGTTCAATCCCCGGTACTGCAAAAAAAAACAAAAAAAAAAGGCTGAGGAGCCAAGCATGATGGCTCATGCCTGTAATTCAATACTTCAAAGGCTGAGACAGAAGGATTGCAGGTGCAAGGCCAACCTCAGAAACAGTAAGACCCTGTTTCAAAATAAAAAATCAAAATGTCTGGGGGTATAGCTTGGAAGTAGAATGTTCCTGGGTTCAATCTCTACCCCTCTCCAAATGGGCTGAAGACCTTAGTAGATACCTCACCAAAGAAGATAAAGAGATAGCAAATAAGCCTATGAAAAGATACTTCACATCATATCTTATCAGGGACATGTAAACTAAAACAATAATGGGTACCACTAGACATCTATTAGAATGGTCAGAATTCAGAACACAGAACACTGACAACATCAAATGCTGGTGGTGATGTGAAACAACTGGAACTCTCACTCATTGCTGTGGTCTTGCAAAATGGTATTGCCACTTTGAAAGACTGTTTGGCTGTTTCTTACAAAACCACACATGCTCTCTTTATACTAACCATCTACTATGCTCCTTGGTATCTACCCAAAGCAATGAAAAACTTATGTTCACACAAAACCTACACACAAATGCTTATGGTAGCTATACTCATAATTGCAGGAACTTAGTAACCACCAAGATGTCCTTCAGTTAGTGAATGGATAAGTAAATTAATGTACATCCAAACAATGGAATATTCTCCAGTGCTAAAAAAAAACATGAGCTATTAAGCCATGCAAAAACACGGAGGAACTTTAAATACGTATTACTAAGTGAAAAAAAGCCAGCCTGAAGAAAACTATACATTCTATCGCTTTATCATACTCTATCACAGTTAGAAACCTTCTATGAATTTGGGTGCAAAACTCTAGTTAGAAACAATAGTGTCCATACATGATTTGTCTTCCATGTAGGTTTCCATTGGATACATGGCATCCAGTAGGTGGTTGAAAGCATTTAGGACCATAAACCTGGCAACAAAACACAAATGATATCTCTTAGCACATTTGAGCTCTATCTCTTGAGAATTTGATTTAGATTATATAGTAAATATCCTTCCAAAAGGTGGTATCATATTAAGTGGATCCCAACACTTTGTCCTAGTGAATAATCTTAGGGCTGCTATTAACAGAATTAGGGAGTGGAGGCATGATGGAGCCCATCAACCAAGCAAAAATGATAACCAGAGAAACTGAAGAAGGAATCATTTTCACTCTAGGTTATCAATAAAATTTTACTCTAGAAGCACTTCATATCTAATCAACTCCAAACAAAGAACAGAAAGAGTACAAGTAGAATGAAAACAGGTTTAAAACTTAACCTTAAATTCTTTATCCATCTCCAGATAATGGAGGAGAAACCTCAGGGGAGCCAGAGAGGTGGTCTAAGGGAAGGGGGGGAAAGTGAGGTTCATTGAAGGAATCACTACCATCGGCTATGTGTATATATGTGAAAATACCAGTGTCAATCTCAGTACTCTGTATGGGGAAGGGGGGGATGGGGAGGCAGCTGGGGGGGGCTGCCCACCAAGTACCATGTGCATGTATGTCACTGTTAACATGATTTACATTATAATGTGAGACTATGCTACACCAATAAAGCATTTAAAAATAAATTATAAAAAATTCTTTATCCATAGGTTACTATACGAACTAAGAGATTATAAATTCACAATTAGAGATGTTTTTCATGTGTTTTTCCTGTTTACCTCAATTGATTTGCTCAGCTTCTTTTTTATTATTTAAAACGAGATGAAAATTTTATAATTTTGACAATTTAGTGATATGGTACACGTGGAAGCACGTGGTGTACTGAAAAAGACGTGCACATGCATGTGTCCATATTATATGTATCCAAATGTGCACATACAGCCAAATTTTATTTATTCTTTCTTTCACTTGCCACTTTCTCAATGCTGGTCAACTCTGATTTTAACCTTAAAAGCAAGAGATGTAACTTGTCTTTATACTTCATTCTGTTATTCACCAGAATCTATAGTGGATGAGCAAACATCCCTTTTTCCCTCCTTTCTTCAATCCCATCCTCTTGTTCTACTTATTCCCAGACCGTTCTAAAAAGTCCCTTCTCTTCTCTTTGTGTTTACATTCTTCAAACGTTTGTAGACAGTTATCATACGCCACCTCAGTTGTTGCTTTGCCAAGCTATACAGATTTAGTCCTTTTCATCTTTCTTCATAAGTCACTGCCTCCATCTCTTTAATCATTTTTCTTGCTGTTCTCTGAATTCCATCCAATTTGTTGATATCTCTCCGGTACGGAGGTGCCAAGAACGGGGTGTACAGTGTGATTAAGGAGCCGTGTCCATCACTTCGCAGCCAGATGGGATGGTTGTTACTTCAGAGGACACATGGAATGTATATTGGGGGCTGAGATAAAGGGAAAGGAAACTAAATCTTGAGAAAGGAATTTTATAATTCATTGTCCCTAGGGAAAATAAAATAAGCATTTAATTAAAAGACGTGTTTCTAGCTTTGTTACTGCAAACAGATGCTATTTGGGTGAGAAAGGCAGAAAATGGCATTATTTAATAAGATAAGGAAACACAGTATCATAATGGCATAAAGCAGACCCTTTCTCACATTTGGGGAATTAATGGTAGACTATGAACAAAATTATCCTGAGAAATGCTTTTAGTTATTTCACTTGTTATGGAAGCAGAAGGGAAATTTGGATCAAGTAATTTAAAACATTTAACATATTCCTTGTACCATGCTAATGCACTTAATACACAATTCATAAAGCATGCCCCACAAAAGGGATAAATTCTGTAAATTTATACTTTTATGTAGAGTTCCTATTAAAGATTTTTGAGGCTATGTTTCAAGGTTTAGGTTTAGGTTTACTTGCATTCTGAATGAGAGATTAAAGTCTGAATACTTGTTATGTAGGCTTCCCATAGTTAATAGTCAGAATCCAGTATTTTCTAGTGTATTAGACTGAAGCCGAATATAGATATTTCAGCCAGATGCTTTATTGAAGCTAAATTTCACTGCAGCCCTAATTTATCTTTAGCGTTTGCTTTATGCTTATGTTTAAAGTTTTACTGTACTCATTGAACTGTGCTTGGTCATTAATAATGGCAGCTATCTTTAATGAGATGCATGTCACCCTCTAGCAGGTGGTATGGTCTAGTAGTCTGAGCATTGAATTATGAGTCAGAAAGGAAATATTTCTTATATGGGACTACATTACAGAATGAGAAAGCTACAAGTATCTTGAAAATGGAATAACATTTGAAATGGGAGAATGAAAACAAAAAACAAACAAACCAGGTTTTCTTGATTAATAATCATATACCGTTAGTCCCTGAAAGAAGAAATCATAATTCACATATTGCTATTATGGAATCTAGCAAAAGCTCAGTCAATAAAGTGCTAGCATTTTTAGTTGAGATAGGCCATCTGTTACTTGTGTTGTAAGGAGGAGGAAGAAAGAGAAAGTTACTACCGTGCCTGTGTATTTTCTAGACTAAAGCTGCCCGAGAAAATAAGTACACATGCCCTGCCTTCTGAGAACCCCAAGAACATTTCCGAGGTTGTGCTGGTCTACATGCTACCCACACTTATATTGGTGTAATTCTTAGATATAGGCCTAGATAGAGTGCTGTGTATTTACAAATTCATATCTTCCCTTTTACACCTTTATCCTAACATGTACATTTTGAAAATGAGAAATAAGTCTCAGATTTAAGGTACCATTTTTTAAAACTTCATAATTGGACTCATAGGAATGAAGTTTGGAGGTTCAGCTCATCTCATCCAGCCATGTGGCTTTGAGAAATACCTCTTAATCTGTAAATGGAGTGATGATTTATGCTCTTCTACCCTCTGAGGTAGATGGGAATATCAAAGGGAATGGGACTATCTTAGTATCATCTCACAAAATTATGAGATGATACTAAGGAAAGTGCTATAGAGAAAAGCACAATAGCTTCTTATTTTTTATTGCATAGTAAAGGTAATTGTGTCTTCTCACTTTCCTTTCCTCTTCATTCCTAGGTTCATTCCTAAAATAATGTTAGGCTAGAAAAGTGTCAACTCTGGAAACACATCCATTTTGCTAAGTTTCAGAATAAAGAATGAGAAAATAAGTTGCATTGTATGAAAAATAGTACTTATCTTTAGAATTTACTTTTATGTTAGATATCACATTGGAATTTACTTTTTCATGTAGAGAAATAAGGAGTAGAAAGTTATTCTAGTCCCAGCTGGGACTCTGCTGTCCCATTGTGTTGTTGTAACCCATGTGTATAGTTACCATCACTTTTCTAGCCATTTTCCCCTTAAAATATTTGGGATATGCTTCCCCCCCCACCTCTTATGTCTTCATCTTGACTGTCTCTTTGGCCTGGTGTTCTTTGTCCCCTGTCATTCTTTGCCTTGCTGGTGTACACTGTGCACTTGTTACTGGTGTATCAGAGAAGCTGTGGGTAGCAGACCCCTTTCTCTAAAGCTTAGACTTTCCAAATGACCTCCACAGAGAGTATGGGGCATGCAGCATAGGTCTGCTTTCAATTTCCTTTGTGAAACTAGTATTCAGAAAAGTTTTATGATCATCTATACTATACCACTTGGAAAGTATTATAAAACTAGAAATGTGTAGAAAATTTAAATTAATACGTCGAAGTGTTCACTGTAGAAGAGAAATTTCAAGAAGTTAGAGTCAGCTTGGGCATGCTCTGTGGGTGCAGCCTTGTTCCTAACATCGCTCGTGTGTTCTTTGGCTTCTCTAACTTTAGGGAAGGCCTTTCTTGTTCAAACCATTGTCAAACACATCTTCACCCACAATTCAGGAGTTGATCTACGTATCTTCCTACCTCTAGCAAGAGAATCCTGCAAATCTTTAATCTCATGCAACCCAGAATCTTTCCAGAAGGACAGCTCAGCTTGGACTTTGGTTTCTTTTGTCTAACAGAACTGTCTACAGAACTCCATTTTTGACTCCCATGATGTCACAGTTAAGTAATTAATATACTTTTGATGTTCTGTTGCTTTGTTTTAGTGTCTAGTATTTAATTACTGTATCACATACACAGAAACATATGCACACATATATACATTCTGCTTGCTCAAGAAATACCAATTCTCAGACATGATTTTTCTAAGACAGCTCTCAAATTAGTAATCCCTTAGCCAACTCCAGCCCACAGATATATGTTATTTGGCCCATAGTTTTTGTTTATTTTTAGAAATTGAGCCAACATTAAAAACTGGTACACTTCATATAAAATTCAAATTTCTGGCTTCTCTTAAAAACATAATAAGATCTACACACACTAGGCCTATAATTTTACATGGTAAAATTTGGCTAAGCTGAGTAGGGGCTGCCCCCTTCAGTTAGGGACTATGATTTTCATTTGACCCCACTGTCTACCAAGACCCCATTATTCTCTCAACATGGATGCCAGGCAGTTATTAGTCATCTCTGTATTGTGTTCCTTATTCCTGACCCACTTATTAACACTACCTGCCTCTCTCTTGCACAGTCTGGTCAAAACCCATAATTCTGAACTTGGAAAATCAATTAGATTTTCTAATTTCTTGTTAAACCTGTCTACTGGCAGTAACCATACTTCAAATTTGTCATGTTTTCATCAATAACAAACTGGCATTGGGGGATCATAAAGTACAAATAATAGGCAAGGAGTAAAACTCTGAACTCTACCTGATCAAAGTAATAGTTATAATAGTAAACAGGGGGCAAAGGTGTAGAAAGGCATATTTATTGGATAGATGGCAATCAGGGAAAACAATTCAAACTGTTCATGTTTCAAGAAAGGACAAAGTATATTCAATTTTTTTCCCAATCCATAATGTCTTTGAGTAAACTCAACCCACAGATATGTAACCATAGACAATTTATAAATTATAAAATGAGATGGGATTCTTTGAGGAGATAGAAAACAAAGCAAAATTCATAATTTTCTCAATTCTTAAAATGTTAGCTGCCTGATTGTGGTCGAAGGTAAAGAATCATAGAATATGAGAGATGGAGTGAGCCTTACTGACTTAACTTGCACAACACATCATTCACAGGTGAAGAAACTGAAGCAGTGGTGCTGAATGACTGGCCCTTAATCACACTGTAATCTACTGCAAGGGCTGGAGCCCAGTATCTTCAAGGCCTTGGTGCTGCCCTTGGTGCTATTCATTTTCTCATGATGTGGAATTGGCATTGGTCTTCTATGTTCTCAAGCTGGAATATATACCTTTACTATTTTTCAATAAATTTTGGTCAGTGGGCAAGGAGGATAATCACATCATGGACTAGGGAGAATCAAATTGACATAGTTTTCATTTCTATAGAATGCTTCACATCTCTATCTCTAGGCCATGAGACTTTATGAACTGTGTTTAATCCATTGCTCTTTTTGCCAAGGCAACATAGTAGACAGAACAGAGTCCTGGTAGTGAAGGTAGATAGCTCTGATTTACATTCTGGGTCTGCCTAGTTTTAATTTTAATACTATGACTAAGAAATTTAGTTCTTCTGAACCTTAGCTTCCTTACCAGTATAAAGAAAATAATACTACCCAGCTTGGGAGCTGTTCATTTGTTCATTTAACAGGTCCCTATGAAAGCCCACCTATGAGCCATTGTTCTTGGTGCTGGTGGAGAACCAGAAAAACAAACATTCTACTTTAAAGTGGGCAAGATAGTTGTGGGAATTAAATTAATACCTCCATCCGTTCCTGCTGCAGAACACAAGCTCACTAATTTTCATTTCCTACCCTATTCTTTTCCCAAAAAGACTTTAAAATCAGGTCAATCTATGCTCCCAAATTCCAGTGTATACTGTGAAAAGAATATAAATTATCAAGAATAGGAATTTGTGAGGTGGACATGGTGGCGCATGCCTGTAATCTCAGTATTTGGGAGACTGAGACAGGAGGATTGCAGGTTCAAGGCCAGCCTCAGTGAGACTGTCAGCAACCTAGCGAGACCCTGTTTCAAAACAAAAATTAAAAAAGGGTTTGAGGAGTAGCTTGGAGGTAGAATGCACCTGGGTTCAATCCCTAGGACCATACACATACACATAAAGGAATTTTTGGACGTTTAAATAGTCAAAATCCCAAATATTATTTTTCCTATGTGCCTAGTCAGAACCAGATAGGTTATACAACAGTAAGAGTAAGTAGATGTATTAGTCATATTTTTTCATTCCTATGACCAAAGTACCCAACAAGAACATTAGAGGAGAAAAGGTTTATTTGGCTCACAGTTCGAGATTCAGTCCATGGTTGGCCATTCGGCTGAAGGCAGAAACAGCATGGGGGCAGGGTGTGGCAGAGGAGAGTTGCTCAGCTCATGGCAACTGGGAAGCAGAGAAAGGAGAGAGGATGGGGCTAAGAACAATATAGCCCTCAAGGCCACACCTCCAAGGACCCTTTTCTTCCAGCCATGCCCCACCTCTGTCCCTTGCTCCATTGGGGACCATGCTTTAACACACGAGCTTTTTTGGGGTGGGGGACAATCCAGATCCAACCATAATAGTGCATAAATACCTTCAACTGCATGCTTTCCTGAGATGGCACACATAATCCAGTCTCTGTAGACAGAAGCAGCCCCTGTATTACTTGTATATCAGAACTTTCTATCATTCTTGGAGCATTATGACAAACATTTTGCTATGTCTTTATTCCCGCATGTGTAACTTGCAAGGCATAGTAAAATTCCCATTCCTCTAAGTTTGTACATACCAGGCCTGGGGGTGGGAGTAGGTGATTAATTAAGAAAAAGTTCTTACATGTTCTTTTGATGATGTCTGAAAGAGAGACAAAAGTTTAAACACAATTAGGCTGCTATAAGGCAATCTTGAAGGCATGCAGGAAAACTAACAAGAGAATTTTTTTTTCCCCAAAGAAAATGATCTGTTGGTAATTGGGGGAAGGGCTAGGAACCAACAATCTGCTATACCTCTTATATACATTATTTCATTTAATTCTTACAATATATATACACAATCCAATGATATAAAATAATAGAAAATTGGTAAAAAAAATCACATGAACTAAACATAGTTTGGGATCATGCATATTTTGTCCACGTTCCCTCACTGCATCATAATATTCATGATATTCCATTAGCCATTGTCACAAGGCTCTGAAAGTGTTCCCTGAGCTCTGTTTTGTTTCAACCCAAAGTACACTTTCTCTGGTATCATGGAGTACTATTTAATGTGGTGGTACTTCCCTAAGAGAGCATCATGCAACAATGAAGAGGGTATTGGGGCATCTCATCAGACATCTATTTCAGGCCTGCCACTCACTGGCCACGTGACAGGTATTAGACAAGTGAGTCATTTGGTCTCTCAAAAGCCTTGGTTTCCTCACCTGTAAAATAGGATGACATTGTACTAGACGACCTGTAAAACCTTTGTAGCTCGACAAAATCAAATCCTCAAGGCGTGTGTGTGAAAATTAGTTTTTCTTTAAGACATCTGACTTTCCCACTCATTCATAATACTGGAAATATTCTGATTTATCACAAAAGTGGGGTTCTATCCCCTCTTCAGAGATGTAGATTTGCTATTAATTTTAGAATCTTCCCCATACCTGCCTTGCCATTGCCACCTGCCTCCGGTGAGGCGATGAAGTAGAGATCAGGTAATTGACAAGAGTGACCACAGCTGCACAGCTCTTCTTTCAGAACCCTGGATCCTGACCTGCTAAAATGCTGCCTGTTCCCTGGCATCTCCTTTCTCTGAACCTTCCCTCCCCTTCATCATTAATCTGGCCTCCTTTCAGCTAACCTTTTACTAAACCAGGACAAATTATTTCAGAAGAATGTGTTGCTATACTTTACATCCTTATGTAAAATACTTTACATTCTTATGTGGCCATAGCAAAAGTCAACTTTCTGTTTCTTTCAGGTTATAGAAGTTTGGATGGGGAGGGCTTCCAGCTTTCTGAGAAGCCACGTCCTAGAGAGGACAGTAATGAATAAATATTTACAGATTTAGTGAATGTAAAACGCCACAGAGTGCCTACAACATAGTAGTTTAACAATTGTAGATCTTATTATCCCTGCAAAATGCAGCCTTGTGTGTTATATAATCTACTCAGATCCCCCTGGAAAGCTTGATCTCTTTTAAAATCCCTTAGAAGTCTTAGAAACCTGGGGACAATGTTAGAGTTTAGCCTAATGTATTAGTTCTACAGATGAACCATTTTCTCTTTTCCTTTCTTTCATCTTTCTCTGGATCTTGCTGCTCCTTGATTTCATTCTTCCTTCCTGTCTTTTCTCTTTCCTTCTTTTAGTTTTGTACCTTTTATATCACAGAATTGCCACCCCTAATATTCTTATTATCCAGCCCACCTTGCTTGTGACCACGGGGTAAAGTATATTCTCTGGCTCAAAAGAAAGCTCAGTAATGTGCAGAAACACCCTACCTGAGGCGAGGTGAGAATTTAATACATTTTCTAATCTCTTTTTCCCCAGTGCCCCTCCTCTGTTTTCCCTGGTATCAAAGGACTGAGAGTCAGGCAATCTTTTTTTTTTTTTCCACCCTTCTCTTTTTTTCCTGCCTTGTTTTATTTTGTTTTGCTTTCTGTCAGCTGTGGAAGACTAAGTACCAAGGGTGTATGATGAGACTCCTGATAATGTGAAAGCAGGAAAACAGGGAAGGGATGAGCAAGTCGGGAGGAGAGGGCTGCTGCATTCACATGCTCTGTGGGCGCTCTGCCATTTAAATAAGCCATATTCCTTTATTTATTTTTCTTGCCTTAAAATATAATCAACTACCTGTGGTTTTATTGCCCACCTCACCAGGTCTCTTTCTTTCTGGCACCCAGTGCTCAATTTCTTCCTCTCCTTTTTCTCACAGTTTCTCCTTTCTAGATTATGGTTTTCTCTCTTCTTTGCTTAATACTTCTTTCAAGAAGAATGTAAATCTCCTCCATTTCATACAGTGTTGCTAATTATCAATAATGTAAAAACAGAGACCGCATTGCTTGGCAGGGTAAGATTTCTTTTTTAATTTTCACATTTTTTTTTGCAGTATTGGGGATTGAACCCAGGGGCATTCTACCTCTGAGCTACACCCCCAGCCCTATTTTTTATTTTTTATTTTGAAACAGGGTCTCACTAAGTTGCGGAGGGCCTTACTAAGTAGCTGATGCTGGCTGCGAACCTGGATCCTCCGGTCTCAGCCTCCCAAGTACTGGAATTACAAGTGTGCGCCACCATGCCCTGTTTCACATTTTATTTGATTCTTGAAACAAACCCAGGAGATACATAGTATTATTACTCCCATTTCACAGGTAAAAACTCCAAGTGCAGGCCCCACATTTCATGGAAACACTAGGCATTCTGATTCCGGATAGCATATTCTTTGTGCAGAACTGCACTGTCTTTCCTTTTCAGCCTATATTGATCTTCTTCTTCACTGATTTATTTTAGCTCTTGTAACTGACCCTGTGTAATTTAATATTTAATTATATACTGTCTGAGGCTATTCTAAAATTACTTCATAAATCACTTCATACACCTTAGTTTACTAAGTACAATGTGATTGTTGACCAGATAGAAATGGGAATTCTATCTTATACTTAGTTTGGTTCTCTTTGAGCTTCTAAGGATTGAAGTCATACATACTTAATACCTGTTTTTGATTAACTGAGTTGAAAAATTATTTATCCTTTTCAACAAATTCCATATCTCCTTCAATGTCTAAAAAGATGGACAGGTGTTAGTTGTAAGGATGATGGCGACAGTACTTTACTTGTTACTTGTACACTCCGCCATCTTAATGGCTACATGAAGACTGGGGATATTTTACTATTAAGATTCCCATTGTACAGATGTGGACCACGAGACAGAGAGTGGCAAACCACTTCTGCCTAGACCACCCTTGTCACAGTGGATGTCATGATGGCTGCCCCCTTTGGAATGCATGTCATATTCTCTCTTTTGTAAATGTGGTCTAACCATGTCAGCCATGGTAATGTTGACCCAAGAGGAAATAAGATTTTTAAGACAAAAGTCAAATGTTTAGAACATCACTTTGCAAATCTAGGCAGGCTGAAAGCCTTTGTGTTATACTACTCTAGACTTCTGGGCAATATATTATTTTACTCCTTTACTTTTTTCTTCCCACATCTGTGTTTTTTTCTGGAAGAGATGGTTTAAAGGGAAAGAGCTTGCATGGATGTTTTTCCTCCAGTGGGAAGAGTACCTCTTAAAGGAGGAAACAGGTGTCAAGGCGCCTCTTGTCTTCCTAATCCATGCCCTACTTCTTGTTTTTCCCCTGTCTTTCCAGTTGGCAGGAGAGTCTGACTTTTATGCATAAGATTTACAGGAAATGTTTCTTCCTCGGCTGAAGAAATATTTAGACAGCAGCAGAGACAGACTTGAATCCCCCACCCACGCCAGACCTTCTGGTCTGATCTAGTATTTCATATGAGAGAACTGAAGCATGAAGGGTATTTTTCAAAAGTTTTAAAATTATTTTTAATAATCATAGTACTCTCTTCCTCTTGCAGTCTAGATTTTTTTTCCCTCTCTCTCTTCACTAGCTTGAATTTTCCAGTATTCTGTTGTTTTTGCTTCTCTTCTTTTTTTTTTGAGGGTAAGTAGGAATCCTGCTCTAGGTGATCATGCAAGATGTCTTAAAACAAACTGTGGTAAAAAGATGAAATGCCTCTCCCAGTTCTGACGAGGACCTAGTGCTAAAGTGTATATGCAGAGGGGCATGGTGGCACTGTAATCTCAGTACTTGGGAGGCTGAGATAGGAGGATCACAGGTTCAGGGACAGCTGCAGCAACTTAGGGAAACCTTCAGAAACTTGGTCAGACCCTCTATCAAAATAAAAAATAAAACAGGCTGGGGAGTAGCTCAGAGTTAGAACACACCCCCAGGTTCAATGCCAAGTAACACACACACACACACACAAGTATGTATGCATGTAACACTCTGAATCTCACTATGATATATAACTACAATGCACTAATAAAAGTTGTTTCTTTTTGTCATGGGGAGACACGCTAATTCTGTGGGTCCTTGGCTTCCATGATGAATAAGAATTTCAACATGTGCCATCAGAAAAAGGCAAAGATTATTTCAGGGTCACTGCTATAACTCTGTTCCCCGGCCTGGGAAGGGAAGCACACCTCAGGGCCCCTAGGGTTTTTGGGTTAGTGACAAAAAGAATTTCTACATGTGCCAATCAGAGGAAAAAGACAGAGGTTTAATTCAAGAAAAGGGAGATACACGTTCAAGGAAAAAAATGCGGGCCACCTCGAGAATGTGAGAGCAGCAGCCCAGGTCTGTGCGACCTTATTTTTATAGAAAATTTAGGGGTGGGGTGGCTGGAGCTCATGGCTGGGGTGGAGGTCCAACTTCCTCTTAATCTTCGGTTCGGACTGGTGGTGGCTGGGTCATGTCTGACTTTGTCCCTCCTAATGGATCTTTTGTTAACTAAGTATCTCAGAAATCTCAGGTGGGAGAGGGGCCGTTATGATTAAGGGTGTGGGCTCATTAAGGCTTCTGCCTGACTATAGGGTGGAATTAGATTTAAAAATTTTAAATTTACATTTTTCTTCCCAATGTCTCCTTTCTGTCTAATATTTCTCCTATCCTACCTCATCAGTTTAATTTGTGATAACATGCCCTAAAAGTAATTTTTTAGCCTCGTTTTCTACCCTAAAATTAAACTCCCTGTCCTTACTGCCCCAAGGACAAAACCAGTTCCCCAAGGACAAAAACCAGTTCCTGCCCTTATCACCCCTAAGACAACACCCAAGAAACCAGCCCCTGCCCTTACCTCCGCCCAAGGACAAAACCCTAGAAAGGGACCCCCACCTCTGTGTTCAGCCCCCCCCTTAAACTAATCACTTTACTTCTAAATAAGGGAAAATTTTCTGTGGTTGGCTGGTTCAAACCATAACCTGCAAAAATCTGTTTCTGTACTCCAGCTTGTTCTATAAAAAGGGAACTGTAAGCTACACAAGGGGCTATCGTTCTAGTTTGCGCTGGAGGACGGTGGCCCCGCGGTATTAAAGCCTTACCTTAACTGAGACGGTGGTTTTGAAATTTCTGTTTCTTGCGCATTGTTAAACAAATTAACTTAAGAAAGGTGGGGATACAGGTAGGGGGCCATCTCGAAAGGGGGAAATTGAGTCTCTCTGTGCCTGTCCATCCATCCAAGCAAGGGAGAGAGAGTCCACGTGCTTTCTCAGTTCTTTTATAGGGTCCCACAGTGGGGGGCAGGACTTCCTCTTAGTCCTCAGTTTCCCTGGCAACAGATAGGCAGTGGGGTCTGACCTTTGTCCTCCTCACCCCCCCTACTTACATTAAGCATCTCAGGTGTGGAGAGGAGCCATTGTGATTAAGGGTGTGGACTCATTAAGGCTTCTGCCTGACTGAACACACCCTATAGGGTGCAGTTAGATTATGAACTTTCAAAATTTTAAAACTATTTTCTTCCCAATGTCTCCTTTCTGCCTAATATTTCCATCTTTTCTATTCTACCTCATCATTTTTCTTTCTTTTTTTTCTTTCTTTTTTCCTTCTTTCCGTCCTTTCTTTTTTCTTTCTTTCTTTTTTTCTGGTACTGGGGATTGAACCCAGAGGCATTCTACCTCTGGGCTACACCCCAATCTCTTTTTAAAAAAAAATTTTAAAAACAGGGTCTTGCTATGTTGCTGAGGGTCTCACCAAGTTGCTGAGGCCGGACACAAACCTGAGATCCTTTTGTCTTAGCCTCCCGAGTACTGGGATTACAGGCATGTGCCACCACACACAGCTCAATAAAAGTATTTTTTAAAATAAGGAGCTGGGTATGGTGGCACAGGCCTGTACTCCCGGTATTTGGGAGGCTGAAACAGGAGGATCACATGTTTCAGACCAGCCTCTGCAATTTAGTGAGACCCTCAACAACTTAGGGAGACCCTGCTTCAAAATTCAAAATTAAAAGGGGGGCAGCTGGGGTGTAGGCCAGAGGTAGAATGCCCCTGAGTTCAATCCCCAGTACCACAATAAATAAATAAGTAAAAATAAAATAAGAAGGTACACTTCCAGGGGAGAGAGTTTATTCTTTGTCAAAAAGCCAGGTTAGTAGGTAACATAGCATACATAAAACCTAGAACCAAAGAAATGACATAGAGAGACAAGACTATGTCCCATAAAGAGAAAATGAAGGAAAGCCAAAGCACATACGCCAATGCAAGGATCATTTGGGGGGTAGCAGTTTCTTAAAAAAAAAAGTGCTACTCTTGGTCCTGAGTGTTCCCTGGCACCCTTGTTTTCTGGGACCCACAGCATCCCGCGGGAGCTTGGGAGGAACGCAGAATCTCCAGCCCCACCTCAGCCGTAAGGAATCCTCATTTGCATACAGGATCCTGGTGAGGCACTGGCCCTGCCCAGGGAAATTGGTACTTCTCCTCTGTGACCCCTTTCTGCCTGTTCTATCTGGCCCCATGCCTCTTCCTACCCCTTTATTTTCATATGTCTTCACTGAGGATTCTGATCTGACTTTTTGCTGAAGATCAAGCCTGCCTATTTGTAATGAATTGCACAGGGCCGCAGAGGGGATGTGTATTTAGCTAGCAAAACACAATTCTGATGTCAGGCTTTCTCTAGGGGTGTTGGCTGTGTGTGCTGCTGGGGACTCTGTGGTTAATATATAATTTTATTTTTTCAAGGTAGAAATTAGATCAATGTTTCTTCATTTCCTCAGGTTTAAGAGTAACACATGCCAGGATTAATAGGTCTCAATTTTTTTTCAAAATGCTAAAATTTGTTCTGTGTTGTCAGAACAAGAAATCATTTGCTCTCAGAGTTCTTCATGCTCAAGGAGTAGTGAAGCAATTACTGACCTTGGCCACAAGATTAAGCCTTGGAAATATTCGCTGACATACTCTTTACCAGGAAATCTCACCATTTCCTTTGCCAGTCACCATGGGTTAATAATGAACCCCTGCGATCTGACCTATTGTTTGTTATTGCTTTGTGCCAAGAAAGCACCGTGGAAGCATCCAGAAAATACCAGCTGTTTTCCTCAAGTGTCACTGCAATGGTTCCTTCTACATGTTACTGTATAATTAAGACTAAACCTGCTTTAGCCCCTGAGGGTGTCACTGTGGTGTAAATTCCTTTCTAGTGTATTAGCTGCTGTACTACAATTACTAGTTGACGGTCTTACTCTCATTTGATATAGGAATAGGAAAAAAAAAATCTCTGCCTGCTTTTTCCTCTATGGTTGACAACAGAGCCACAATATTAACTGGTGAATTAGAATAATGTATGAATTAATCAAACTAAAAATCCATTTTGGCTAAGTAGACTCAACTCTGGTGGTATCCAAGTTTCTTTCCTTCTGTCTTGTCTACCACTGTGATTAAATTAGCTGTGGCATCCCTAATTCATATTTTTAGCCTTTAGTCATTAATTCTACAGCAGAGGATTTGATCGTCTTTGTAGAAATTTTAATTTGTTTTTGTTGTTTTGTTTTGCGGTGCTGGGGATCGAACCCAGGGCCTTATGCATGCTAAGCACTCTAAGTGAGCACTCTACCACTGAGCTATATCCCCAGACCTGAATCAGGTTTTAGCAGGAAAAAAAAAAGCACCTCTATCTCTGTGGCAAGGAAATTCTATAAACACAGTAGGTGCTCAAAAATACTTGTTTTATTTCTTAGATTATCAATGAAGATATTGAAATTCCACTCTTTTCAGCTGTTATGCCTAAAATCAAAGACAGAGAACACAAGGGGACTTGTTTCTTTTCCCTATTATTGAAGATAATACATCATGCTAGAAGAAAAATTCTAACATCAATGGTTCTTTAATCCATTTCTAAGAGGTATGCCTTTGCCTAGAGCTATGTTGATTGACCTTCAGGGTAATTTTAAACCCCAAGCACCACATCTGAATTGGAATAAAAATACATACCTTTCTTGCTGAGAACAATATTCTTTTCAATTCAACAAGAATTTATCATGTGCCCAGCATTATTGTAGGCAAGGGGAATGCTAAAGATATAGAAAATATAGTCCTGCCTTTCTACACAACACACACATATATATATACATATATATATACATATATATATATGTACATATATACATATATATGTATGTATATGTGTATATATGAATATGTGTATGGGGATTGAACTCAGGGGCACTCTACCTTCCAGCTATACCCCAGCCATTTTTATTTTTTTTTTCTTTTGAAACAGGGTCTCACTAAGTTACCATGCACTGGCCTTGAACCTGTGTATATCAGCCTCCCAAATACTGGGATTGCAGGTGTGTGTCGCCACATCTGGCTTACACACCAGAAACATTATTTCATCAAATAGCTAGAGAGAATCTCAAATACATAGAAGAGGAAACGGCAAGCCAGACGTGGTGGCACATGCTTGTAATCCCAGTACTTGGGAGGCTGACAGGAGGATCGCAGGTTTGTGGCCAGCCGCAACTACTTAGTGAGACCCTCCGCAACTTAGTGAGACCCTCCGCAACTGTTTCAAAATAAAGAATAAAAAATAGGCCTGGGGGTGTAGCTTGGAGGTAGAATGCCCCTGGGTTCAGTCCCCAGGACAGCAGATATGGATTAAGCCATTATTTCTCCAAGCTGGATCTCCTCCTGCAGTTCTTCTGTAGGGCAGCACACTAGCCTCAAGTTTGGATTCATTCCAACACCTATCTTTTTCTTCCCAGTAGAGTCAGTCCATCCAGTTGCTTCTACCCTCTTCCTATGTCTTGAATCTCTCTCTCTCCATCTATAACATGGCTGCTTGAGATGTGCCGGCACTGCTTTTGACTTGGACAATTGCAATAACCTTTTAGATTTATGACTCATCTCCCTGACATAGAGGCTAGCCAGCTTCTTAAAACATAATTATTAATTTTCTCCATTACTCACAAGACAAAGCCCAAACCCTATCTTCTAGGCCTAGGCCTCCAGTTTGTCTCCATCTGCATAGATATTTATATCCTACGCTCACACAGAACATATCCAGCTGCTTTAGCACCTGGAGTTTTTCTCATACTACTCCTCCGCCTAGAATGCCCTTCCTCCTGTCTTCGCTCCACTTGAAAACCAACAAAACATCTTTCAAATTTCCATTTTAAAAAGTTTCTTATAATAATCTTCCTAAGTGAATTTGAACTTTCTCTCCCTTGGGTCCCATCCTATAGACTGGGCACACGGCTATTCTTATTATTATAGTATTGTATCTACTCCCACTCAGTTGTCAGCGCCTCAAAGACAGGATCCAGCTCCTCAACGAGTGAATAGAATATAGCAGGTGTTTATCACAAGGCAAATGAGAGAATGAATGAACAATGAATGTGAAAATCAATGGTCAAAATATGATATTCCTATGGAAGAATAGTCAAAAAGAGGCTTACAGCTGGGTGTAATGATGCATGTCTGTAACCCCAGTAGTTGGAAAGCTGAGACAGGAGGATCACAGGTTCATGGCCAGCCTCAGGAACTTCCACCACGAAGGGAGGCCCTGTTTCAAAATAAGAAATAATATAGGGCTGGGGGTATAGCTCAGAGGTAGAATGCCCCTGGGTTCAATCCCCAGTACCACACAAAATGGGGAGGCTCAATCAGCATATTAGCCTCCTATTGTTGCAGCAACAAACTACCACCAACTCTGTGGCTTCAAACAGTACAGATTCATAATCCTACATTCCAGGTCAGAAGTATGGAATTGGTCAGTGCCGCGCCCACGCAGCCTGGTCCGAGTATCTGCGGAGGGTGTCGGGATTGATCACACATGGACACAAGCTTGAGGTTGAAGGCTCTCAGTTAATACTGCAGCAGCCCCGCCTTTATTCAGCCCAGTCTTTATATATCTTTTTAGAGCACCAGAAATAGATCCAAAGTCCCCTCCACCATACAATGTCAACGCCCCTTTCTGTTAACCTGATCTCTCCAGACCACCTCCCTCCTCTGCCTGCACCTGGGAGTCATGTGCCCTGGGTGGGTGAGGTCACCTGGATTGAAGAACAATCAAGTCTCTCCTCAGATAGCCATTGGCTATGGAAATGTATAGCACTCTTAACAACAAGTCTTAATCGTCCTGTTTGGTAAAGCTTATACCTCTCAAGGCTGTATTTGCATCTATGAGCCTGAAGCCAAAGAAATGGCTCCCGACAGGTCAGGAGATGTGCATTCCTTCTTAAGGCTCGAGAGGAGAATCAGTTTCCTTGCGTTTCCAACTCTAGTGTCTGCTTACTTCCATTGGCCCACAGTTCCACATCCTTCTGACATCTGCTTCTATTGTCACATCTCCTACCCTGACTTTTCTATTTCCCTCTGCTATTGTTTGAAAACCCTTGTGATTATATTGGGCCCAACAATGTAATTCAGGATAAACTAGGATCTAGTTTATCCCCATCCTTAATTAATCACACCTACAAAAACCTGTTGCCATGTAAAGTAACCTACTCACAGGTTCCAAAGATTAGAATGTAGTTATCTCTGGCAGGTTAATATTCTGTCTACTACATATGGACCAAGCCATTTCTTACGTGTTACAAATACCAGCTGAACCTATTGCATTGAAAGGAAGATGGAAAGTAATATGGGAGGGAGGAGATGGCTGGTATTAAATACATTTTTAAAAAATCAAAACAGAAGCACCACCTATGCATTGCAGCCAGGTTATCAGGCTGATGGGCATACCCTGAGTGTGTGTACATAGCTGCACTCACATATACAGTCTTTCCTGATTCATCTCCTGTCAGGGCTTTCTGCCACACTCTCTGGATCCCACATTGTCCCTGTTCTTTTTCTAAAATAGTCCTTCTAGCCAGGCGTGGTGATGCACATTTGTAATCCTAGTACTTGAGAGGCTGAGACAGGAGGATCCGGGTTTGCAGCCAGCCTCAGTTACTTAGTGAGGCCCTCCACAACTTAGTGAGACCCTGTTTTAAAATAAAGAATAAAAAATAGGACTGGGGGTGTAGCTCGGAGGTAGAATGCCCCTGGGTTCAATCCCCAGTACCGCAATAAATAAATAAATAAATAAATATCCTTCAAAAAAATGAACCTTAGCTCAATTTCATGTGTTGTGGGGACTGAGGAAGGCAGACTCTGCAACCTCCAGCCTAAGGAAGGCTCAGTGGGTAAAAGGCTTGATTTCTGCACATTTGTATCAGTCTTCAAGCTATGGCAAGTGATAATTAGACTTCAATTCATGAAAAGCACCTCCAGAAATTGGTTGGAGCACTTGAGGGAAGAATGTGAATATCTTTGGTTTTAGGTGGTTGTGATTTTCCAAAGAGTTGCCTGCTTCGTTATTCCTTTGAAAAGCCCCAGGAAAACTCTGACAGATTCATTCTAAGCACCCTCGTGGCCTGAAATTCAATTTCCCCATTGATATTGCCTACTTTTAAGATTCTCCCACTCTCCTCTAAGGCCACAAGTTGTTTGGCAAAGCTTTAAATACAGTTTTATTTGTCTGGCTGAATGCCCCTTCAAGGCTGTGGCATACCTTCATCACCCTGAATGATAGGCATTTGTGAGTCAATCCAGTGACTGCCTAATTTTTCTGCTTTAATTTCTAAGACCTAATGGCATTGCCTGTACCTATGTATCAACTCCTCTCTGTACCCTCACTGTAACTTCCATAAGTGTGTTTGTGAACCTGAGTGTGTGTGTGTGGGGGGGGGTTGTGAAGGGTGTTGGCATACCAAGAGTCAAATGTCTTTTCTTTGTGTACTTTTTTTTGGTACTCAGGATTGAGCCCAGAGGCATTCTACCTCTGAGCTGAACCCTCAGCCCTTTTTATTTTTTATTTTGAAACAGGGTCTTGCTTTGTTGCAGAGGCTGGCCTGGCACCTGTGATTCTCCTGTCTCAGCCTCTCAAGTACTCAGATTACAGGCATGCACCACTATACCTGGCTCTTCTCCCACTTAATAACTGGATTTGGAATTTGGAATGCTATACGATGACGTTCTGAAATACCAGCACTAATGCCCTTGCCCCTAAGTGAATTATATTAAGAATCTTGAAAGTTCTTTAACAGACTAAATTCTATTTCTCTATAACTAGAAACCTCCTTACATCATATATAAATACTTGTGATGCAAGTGTCTTCAAGTGACAAGATAATGGCTTATCAATCATATATTTTCTAAGTTATGCAGATGTCTCCTTCTATTCCATTTGTATTGTCATTTGTAGATGGTGAAAAAAAAAGAAGTTTGAAGCCTAACAGTGAAAATATCATTGGGTCACTTGCCCCAAATACTTGAAAAGTCAAAGACATTTTTCTCAGTGATTTTAAGCAATAGGCTATTATTCATGCAAAATCTGTTAATAGTGATTAGACACTCATTTTATTATGGGACACTGGGGGAGGGGAAGAAAGTGGCATGAGGTAACTTTCTGGCAAACTCAAGTTCTGAACTGTTGACTGAATTTGACTTTTATAGAATGGCTAACAACCCAAGGGCATTATCCAGAGCTGACAGTTATATATATCAAGGAGTTCTCAGAATTTGGCTAAGCTTATTAGGGACAGAATTATCATTTATAAGAAAATTCCAGGAGGTCTTTTAAGTACATGGAATCCTCAAGCAATGTAAAACACACACACACACACACACACACACACACACACACACATACACACACAGAGTGAACTACCAGATAGGCAGTGCTCAGTCTCTGGAGAATGATAGGTTGTCTTGACCCAGGCTGGATTTGAAGCTGAGGTTGGAGATATTGCAGAGCTAAGTTTTAGATCACTAAGTAATCCCCTCTGGCTCATCTTCTCTGCTTAGTCTGTGTCAATTTTTTTAAAGTACCTGAATTACATTTTTATGTTGCTCTATAAATAAAGCGATTGTGACATTTTTAATACATTTATAGTTCCTGTAAGTCATTGCTCCTTTCACTTAATTGAAAGGAGGGTTGGATGCTTTGGATTTAGTGATATAGTATGAAATGGAGTCCAAATCCAACTCAGAAATAAACAAGCTTCTCAAAATTTAAGCATAAATGAAACATTAGGGATGTTCAAGTCATAACTCAAAAGCACCTCAATTCAAAGAGTTTAAGTCACTTTATAAACTATGAGAGAAACCCACTACCAGGTATAATGAAGTGTAAGCTTTTCAAAGATCGTAGTCAGTCACCTCATTTTATTTTTCTTTGCTTGGTCAATTGTCTAGCATGCATTTATACATTCAACAAACATCAATTTAGGCCTGCTATGTTTCAGAGCTATCCTAGGGCCTGGAGATACAAGAATAAGTATTTCAGTTAGAAAGATATGTAGAAAGTGCGATGGGACTATGTAGAACAGTCACTTTAACCAGCCTAGGGAATGACAAAAGACTTCCTTAAAGACATGATTCTTGAATTTAATTTTGAATTTAATCTGGGTTAAGGGGTGGCCATTCTGAGAAATGAGAAAGCTTAAAAAGAATGAAGTGTTCAGCATATGGAATAAAAGTGCCCAAAGTAAATTTTTAAGGAACAGTAAGATGGAAATCAAATAAAGCCTGATATAAACCAGGCGTGGTGGCATACCCCTATAATCCCAGTACTTGGGAGATTGAGACAAGAGGATTGTAGGTTCGAGGCCAGCCTCAGAAACTTAACAAGACTCTCAGCAACTTAGGCCCTGTTTTAAAATTAAAAAAAATAAAACAGGGCTGGGGGGGGTGTAGCTCAGAGGGAGAAGGCCATAGGGTTCAATTCTCAGTAACACATATACACACACACAGGGAGGGAAGGAGGGAGGGAAGGAGACAGAGAGAGAGAGAGAGAGAGAGAGACAGAGAGAGAGGGGAGAGAGAGAACAAGAGACATATACCACACTGGAAGTTTGGGTTTTAATCCAAAATTCACAGGTAGTTGTTGGAGAGTTTTAAGAATTAGTAGAACATGATCTGATTTGGGTTTAGGAAGATGACAGCATTATAGAAATTGGTTGGTTTTGGGGAATAATGCAAAGTTGGAAGAAGGGAGATCAATGAGAGACATTTCAAAATCTAGGAGATGGGTGCCTAGTCTTGAGCAGGATTGGTGGAAAAGTGAGATGCCAGGGAAAGGATGAGTGATAACTTTTGTTTCCTGTTTGGGCAGCTGAGTGGATGTGAAGGTGTTTACTTGGAGAAGGAAAAGATACGAGAAAAGAGGAACGTCACTGAGGCTAGGAGGATGGCGCACAGTAATAACACGATAGAGAAGCATTCTTGGACAACATGAACTGCCCTTCTCTTACATCAGGGCACTCCTTTCCATTCTTCATAAATGAGATCTGCCTTATCTATACTAGTGTAACGTCAACTTTCTTGACTTTCCGTTATAGCCCATTGCATTCAACCTTTTACCACATCTCCCCCCTCCCTTCTTTGTAATTCCCACACTTTTGCTTTCTCGCTGGTGTAATTTTGGAATGCCATTTACCGCTGATGCCTTATTATCCCTATCTGTGCTACAAGGCTAAATTTTAGCATTAAAGATCACTTATAATCCTTTTCAACTCAATCTTCCATTCCATGAGTTTTGGTTTTGTATTTATGTTGTTTTGTTTTTGCAGTTTACCCATATATCAGACCTTCTCTTTGCAAATGCTTTGCTATGCCTTGGCCAGTATCAAGTTGATTTTGGGGAGTCCTACAGGAGACCATCTAAGCCTGAATGATTTGCCTGAAGCTGATAATTAAGCCCAAATTATGCATATGTATTTCCATATACTTTTCTATGTACTCCCAAACTGAGTACATGTTGGTGTCAACAGAAAGAACAGCTAATATTCTGGATTCTGTTTCTGGATCCAGGGCAATTTGAGTACTTTCAGTTTGCTAATAGTAATGATTTTCTAATAATTATGCAACGAATGCCTTGGTCGTTATACAGGGGAACCAATTTTATGACAGATCTGTCCAAAAGTTTTCATTTCTTTATATATAAAAATAAGGAGTAATAGAGATACAATAAAGAGAATAAATTTTCCAGAAACGAAAGAGGGGGTGATAAGTTTGAGGTGAACTTCCAAAATACCACATAAGATCTTGAGATAGAACATTTTACCCTCCATTTAAAAAGCCTGCAATGAGAACCATTTCAGCCCAAGAGATTAAGGTCAACCTGGGCAGCAGAGCTAGTTCAAATCTCTAAAACAACAACAACAAAAAACAGCCCAGCTATAACTACAAGTAATATAGTATGCACAGATGTACATTTTTAGTCTCCTTAGAATTAAATATTTATTTATTCATTTATTTATTTTTATGCTTTCATTGGTACATTATAATTATACATCATAGTTAGGTTCAAAGTGTTACAAATGTACATGCACACGACACTTGGTATGTTTCCCTCCAGATCCACCCCACTTCCCCCACCTCTCCATACATGTTAGTGAGACTGGTAGTGATGCCTTCATGTATGGACCTAGCATTATTTGAACTGTTTCCTTCAACAATTCTCAATATAAATGACCAATAAATATATGAAAAAAATTTGACATCATTAGCTATCAGGGAAATTTGAATCAAAACTACACTCTCATTCCATCTAACTCCAGTTAGAATGCCAATCATCAAGAAAGCAAACAATAACAAATGCTGGAGAGGATGTGGGGAAATTGGAACTTTTATACACCATTGGTGGGACTGCAAATTAGTGCAACCACTGTTGAGATCAGTATGGAGATTCCTCAAAAGACTTGGAATGGGGCCACCATATGACCCATTTATACCACTCTTCGATTTCTTTCCAAAAAGAATTAATGACAGAATACTATAGTGATGCAGATATACTTTTTAAATGCACTGATGGGGTATGGCATCTGATACTCCATCTCTTCTCCCTCACCTCTTTGCAGTTTTTATTTGTGTAATATTTTTGTGTGAGCTTTCCCTAGTTTATTTAAAATTGTTTTTATCTCTTATCTAACACTCCCTATCTCCTTACCTTCCCTAGCACTTAAATTCACTTAATATACTATATGTTTAATTTTCAAAATAATTTTGTTTTATGTCCATGTTCATCTCCTGCTGCCCAACTAGGATGTATATACCTATACCTTTATATGTGTGTGTGTGTGTGTGTGTGTGTGTGTGTGTGTGTGTGTATACATTTATAGATAGGATATAGATAAGGCAGAGATATGTCTCTTTGGCTCAGTGCTATATCTGCAGCCACTATACCATGCTGTGCATATGGTACACATTCAGTAAATACTTGCTCTGTATGTTAATGGAATTGATGGTCAATTGTCAACTGCTTCAGTGCTGTTTGCATCTTTTAACAATTTTTCCTAAGAAAATTATTTTCATCAATTTTTAAGATCTTACAAAATGTACTAAAAATGTAATACAATTTAAAATTTTGAACAGAAGGGCTATTGTAGTAACAAAGATGAGAAATAAGTAGTTGATTCTAGAGGATATCTACTGATATTTCTTTTTTTAAAATACTTTTATTGGTGCATTGTAATATACATCATAGTGAGGTTTGAAGTCATACAAACAAACATGTACACAGGTCTTCATAAAAGAGAGAGAAAAATCTTTTTCCAATAGTATAGATGTAAGGTACCTTATGATTCTTGGCTTTAAAATTATCTTTAATGTATTTTCATAAAATTTCTTATGTAGATTCCTTATGAATTAATCTGTGGCAATATACATATAATGGCATAAACAGAGAGGGTATGGAAGTCTGGTGACTATTTTATTTTTGTTTTGGGAAGTGTTTTGTTCTCATTTTAGTCATTTGGATAATAGTCTTACAATTTCCCCCCATTATCTGATAGATTCAGAGCTTTTGGAGGAAGCCCAGAAAGAAATGAATTAGTAGGCAGAGTGTTAATTGATTGCACATATAAGTAGAATAATGTGCATTTATTAATTTTTGGTACATGCCAGTATTTTTAAGGGAGCGAGGAGTAGGACATTCTATAACAGATGGGCCTGTTAAGTGGCTGAAGGAGCCCCATACCTGCCCTCCCCTATCCATTCCTACTGCTTCTTGCTCAACCTGGAAACTCATGCAGATTTTATTTTATCCTAACTGCAAAACTGTAAGTCTGAATGAGGGGAGAAGAGAAAATAGAGATTTCGAGACCTAAAGATAAGCTTTGATTTCCTGCAAATCTGAAAACTCCTAAACCTGTTTTCATTTTTAATATGTTCATTCCCCTATTCAACAAACATTTTTTGATTGCTTGTTCCATGCCAGGCCCTGTGCTCTACCTAGGTGATCTAGGGATCCAATCCTTATTGAAAAACATATATATGTATTGAACCCCTACTATTGCCAGCCCCTGTTCAAAACACTAATGACAGAGAAGTGAAAACATCAAAGCCCCTACTTCCACTGAGCTCTCATTAGATGAAGGGGTGAATGACAATAGGCAAAGAAACCCAAAGGAAAGCAAACAGGCAAACAAATATTATCAGGACTGGCAAGTGCTAGGCTGGAAAATAGAGCCAACTGAGGAGAAATGGAGCAAGGGGTGAGGGGGTAGAGATGAATCTTAGATGAAGAAAATTGCAATACCATTTTTTAGTGTTATTAGACTTGAAAAATAGCTCTGCAGGGCCAGTTTTGATGGCAAATGGAATGGGCAGGTATGCAGTGGTACAGGGCAGCAATGGCAGTAGCCAAGCTAAGGGGAAAACTGTGGGGTAGAGAAGATTGTAAATATATATATATATATATATATATATATATATGTATATATATCATATTACATATATATGTAACGTATATGTATATATGTACATGTATATGAACACATATACACTATGTGTTCTATACAGGAAGTATATAGAGAAAAGGCATATATAGTATAAATTATCTATAACATACTCTTTACATATGCATATACATATACACACTTAAACTCTTTTCTATATCACTGGCATATATATCCATGTATATGATATATGGGGGAGAGAGAAAAGGAGGGAGAGGGAGAGAGGGGGAGAGAAAGGAGAAAGTATAGAGAAGATGTAAGCCATGTTTAAAAAAAGTAGAATATGCCAGGTGTCTCAGTCAGCATTCTCACTGCTATAATCCAAAAGACCTGACCGTACAACTTAGAGGAAGGAAGATTTATTTGCTCAGTTTCTTGGCGATTCTGGGTTCAGTCCATGTGAGGCTGTGTGGGGGAAGCTCAGGGCATGGTGGTAGAAAGCAGAGAGAGGGAGAGCACATGGGCTGTGCTCTTCACATCAAGGAGCCCAGATGCAAGAGAGCGGCAAGGGGATTAGGATCCATATATAATCCCCAAGGCCACACCACCAGGAACCCACATTCTCCAGCCACATCCTACCAGCCCAGGCCACCACCCAGATAAATCCAATGGTCTTATCCACTGCTGAGATTACAACCAAGCCCTGTTTCCAATATTGTCACCCCATTTCCATGAGGGCTAGGGGGACATTCTAAATCCAAACCATTACACTGGGTGTGGTGGCACACACTTGTAATCCTAGTACTTGGGAGGCTGAGACAGTAGGATTACAGGTTCAAGGCCAGCCTCAGCAATTTAGTGAGACCCTCAGCAACTTAGCAAGTCCCTGTCTCAAAATAAATAAAAAGGACTGGGGGTGCAGCTCAGAAGTAGAATACCCCTGGGTTCAATCCCCAGTACCAGAAAATAAAAGTAGAATAGACAAAACTCAGTCATTCTTTGAATCTTTATCGAGCAGATGCTCAATTCGGGCAATGTGCTAGACACTGCGACATGCAGTATGTGTGTGTAGGTGCACAATATTTTACATAGGAAGGTCTGTTATGTTGGAAAAAGCATGCACTGGGGCTGTTGCAGAGAACACTTAGCAAATTCATGGATTGTGCCTGCCACATTTTATGTATCTTCTCAGAAAAAATATAATTACTTTTTAGAGTGTGTTAGCGAAGGAAAATGTGTTTTCATTTTAGAGTCATGTTTGTATTACATAAGCTAGTTTTCTTTTCCCCACAGGCCACAAAGTCTGGTCAGCCCTACTTTTACTGAAGGCGGTAATAAAGCCATCACACTTTCAGTAAAGAAACAATTGCCTTGGGGATGAGAAGTGTGAGCTTATATATAATTCAAAAATTTACTGACTGTTTCCCACCTGCACAATGCCTTCAAGAATTTCGCCACCAATTGAATATCCACGTGCACACACATGCACATACCCATACGAGCTAATTTTTAAAAAATATTCTCTAGTACTGATGAGTGTCACTTTAAAATGCTTTCTCTTCCCATTAGATTGAATTACTGAGCCAGAGAGTGGAGGGTTTGTCCCTTTCTGACCAGGACACTGATGAGCCTCATGAATTAAAATTTATGTCTTCCCTTGTTACTGATGTACCACCTGGCTCTTTTGAATTATTGCAGCCACCAAATGAATTTTATAGTCCATTGGGGGCTGTCCATGCTTGTTAAGGTGATATTTCCATCTCTGGCGTAGCATGGAATCTCATCTCCTCCTTGGTGAATAATCACGGTGCCTAATCAAAGTGCTATCTTTTGCTTCTTGAAATGGTCTCAAAGTTACGCATCCTCTCCTTCCTAGAAGGCCAGTCAAGAGAGCATTACAGACAAACCCTAGCTGACCTGTTGATTATCTCTATTGTGTGTGATCTCTTCCCATATCAGCAGTCTCTGGTTTTGTTACATATATTCTCTAGATGGGCTTATTCTGTTTCCAACTGAGTTTTCCTCATTTCTATTCTTTTATTAGTTTCTATTATTTTCTACTTCTCTTTCTTTCCCTATTCTATTCCCACTTAGGTTCACTCCACTAGGACAGAACTTAAGTCATTGCATTTAATTCTTTCAATGCTCTGTAAGTACTTCTATTTTTACATTATAAGTGTAAGAAAGCTGCCCAAGGTCATACAGGTAATAGGACAAAAAGCTAGAATTCAACTTGAGATTATAGGATTCCAAAGGCTATGCTTTGTCATATCCAATACTATCTCTTAAGAAAGCCATGAATTTTACCTCATTCTTCTAAATCTTATTCTAGTATTCTCAATATCTCTTGGGAGAAGAGAATAGCACTACAATATCCACTTTAATATCTTTCCAGCAAGATTTTTCTAAGTCATGAAAACAATATGGAAAGATAAAGATAAAATATACAATTTTGACTATGGAGATGTGTGTGTGGGTATGTGTGTGTGTGTGTGTGTGTGTGTGTGTGTGTGTGTGTGTTACTAGGAATTGAATTCAGAAGCATTTTACTTCTGAGCTACACCCCCAGCCCTTTTTATTTTCTGCTTTGAAGCAGAGCCTCCCTAGGTTGCTGAGAGTCTGGCTCTGTTGTTGAGGCTGTCCTTGAACCATCAATCCTCCTGTCTCTGTCTCCCAAGTACTGGGATTATAGGCATGTACCACCACCATGCCTGGCTGATATTGGGTCTTGAATGTAGTTCTGACACCAACTAGTCAGGTGATCTGGACAAATCTTGTTCAGAGCAAAGTGACATAATACATGTAGTATCTTGAAATTGTGGACAAATTAAAATGAGACTTCACAGAGTTACAGTTCTCTGGTGTCCATGTGCAATCTGATTGCTTCAAAGGCAAAAAAAAATAACTGAAGGTGAATGGTTTAGGTGGTAGGACCCTAATGAAATTGCCTGAAAGTTTCTTCAAATCAGATCCCAGGGGATGCCTATGTTTCTGTCTTTCCTGTGCCATGCTTATGCAAACCATTCAGAATACTTGATCTACAGTCTTTTTTTTTTCCTTTAAAGCATACCAAAATAAAATTTTGTTTTTTATTACCCAAAGAATCTGACTCATATAATACCTATTTTCCAACTCTCCTGGATTCTGATTCCCATCAGATCTCAGACAAGATACAGGATAACTACTTTCCAGGACCAGAGTGGCAAAATTGAATAAACGTGGACAACAATTTGCTTATGAGACCATAGAGAGTTTCAGCAAGTTGTGAGGGGGTAGGTCCTAGAGGTGCCATCACATTGAGTCCTTCTCTGGAAGCCTGGCATTCTCTGGTTGGCCATAAAGCTGACATACTCACTAGACGGGGCCCCAGAGTACATGGTAACTCAGACCTGGAGTTGATTCTGAGGAACAGTTTTAGATGATAAGGATTCCCCAATCTTTCTGAGGGACTGACAGTAAGTTTTGATATGGATTTTTTTCTGTCACAATTTTTCCATGAAGAATTGGGGTGTAGCTCAGAGGTAGAGCATGTGCTTAGTATGTACAAGGCCCTGGATTCAATCCCTAGCATCCCCAGAAAACAAATAAACAAACACAAAACTTAATGTTAGAATTTTCTGGAGCTGAAGTTCAGGTTTTGGTTTGGTTTAGATTTTGGAAAAAAACTAAGGTGTGCATATATGCATGCATATGTGTGTGTGAGAGACAGATAACTTTGTCTCAGTTGAAATTCTTCTGAAGTTGGCTGGGAGATGACTGAAGAGTATCCGATTTCCCAGCAATCAGTGCCATTACTGAACTGTTTTCTGCATAGATCTATATTTTATTGTTTCTCCAGAATAAGTAGTACACTTGAGACTCATTTACAGGGATATTTGTCTACTAAGAGTGCGATGATGTTAGGATAATACATAAAGTCAAGATCCAGATGGTTTGCCAATATTAAAGATCTATTTTAGGCATATAATTTCTAGGTCTTAACTCCTGGCCCCTTGGCCAAATTCATATGCAGGCTAATTATTGTCTGCCTCTCTAAATTCCCTCTAAACATTTCATGTGAGTAGTTTTCTACCCTACTCCTGGGTGGTGGTTCCTTCACTGCTATTAAACATCTGCTAGAGCCTCTTGAGGGTGAATGAATGAATCCTCACCGTTACTCACTCACCTCATCAGTCTTCCATGAAACTTAGATAACTCATGTTCTGAAAAAAACACAAAATGTAAGATGTTGGAGTCATTCAGTTGAAAGATGGCATAAATGTGCAGCATTTCATAGTTTGCATCAAATGAAAAAAAACAAATTAGATTTGATGTAGAAAGGAAGTAGAGAAGCAGTGAATGGGTATGTCATTTAGGTTCAATGACTACTTGGCTCAAATTTTTAGCTTTATATTAGAATCACCTGTGATGCATTAAAAAAAGACCAATAAAAAAGGAGACCAATATCCTGTTTCCAGCCTGGACCATCTAAATGAGGATCTTGGGGAGTGAATCTTGAACATTGATATTTTAAAATTGATTTTAACTAATTTTAGACCATAGCCAGAATCAAGTACATTCATATAAGTCCCATTTCAAGGGACTTAATGATAAATATGACTATATCTCCCTATTTTACTATATTAGCCTTAGAGAAGAGAAGATAATGCCTTAAATTGACCATGAAAACTTGGCACAGTTAGACCTAACCTAAACATTTATAACCATGCAATCATGCTGTTTCCTGTAAGAAGTCTTACCTCCTTTTTATACATGTAATAGTCCATTAGCTTAGGTTGTTTCTATGCTGCATTTCCTGTCTTTTCTACCAACTACAACAGTTCCATGTTATTTCAAAACTTGCCTTAGCAGTTGACCTACCTTTAGTTCTTTTGGACAATGCCATGGAGACTTGGAATAAAATCAACAACATAATTAATGAGCAAAAAAAAAAAAAGAAAAAATCAGAGATGATAATGTCTCTTGTCAGGAGCTTCTGAAGGCTTTGGAAAAGGTCAAATGCAGTGAAATTAGTAGTGGGCGCAGCCAGTACAGTCATTCCATGTGCTAGTGCCAGCAATGTTGATTCAGTCCTCAGTACTCCACCAAGCACGCTCCCCCTCTGCATCTTCATCATAACTCTGAAGGTAGGGAGTGATGGGAATTATCATACCAATTTTACAGATAAGGAAACTGAACCTCAAAGCTAATGGCTTTTCAAGTAAAATCTGTTGTACTATTATCTGCAACACAAGGCTGCTGTAGCTGGGATATTTATATTCCTATTTACATTTACTTATATGTAGAAAAGCTACTGGTTTTTATATGCTAACTTTGTGCTCAGACTACTTTCATACTTCTACTGGTCTTAATATTTTTAATTGTTTTACTATTAGCACACAGCTTATAGATTTATTTTGTCTATTTGTGGTGATCATTAATTTCAGAACAAAGATAAAATAATATTTGTGATGTTGTATAACCTGCACTTGGCACTAACTTTATTGGGTATACATCTAAATGTTTCACCTATAAACATGACACTGGCTATCAGTTTCAGAAAGAAATTTCCCTGTATGTGTATGTCTATTGTACATCTGTTTGTAAGATATATACATATATAAAATATAATATTAACAAGTATCCATCCCTTACAACTCAACAATAAAAACATAATCCAACTAATTAAAAAGTGGGCAAAATATTCGAATAGATATTTCTCCAAAGAAATATTAACATCCAATAAACATATGAAAAACGCTAACATTATTGGTCATTAGTGAAATTCAAATCAAGACCACAATGAGATACCACTTCATACCCACTAGGATGGTAATAAATTAAGAACAAAATAAAATAAACATGAATAATAAGAAGGGTTGGTGAGGATATGGAGAAATTGGAACCCTCATACTTGGATGATGAGAATGTAAAATGGTATGGCAATTTGAAAAAAAAATGTGGATATTCTTCAAAAAGTTAAACACAGAATTAACAGTTGCCACAGGGCATGGCCAGGTGTGGTGGCACATGCCTGTAATCCCAGTACTTGGGAGGCTGAGATAGGAGGATCGCAGATTCAAGTTCAGCCTCAGAAACTTAGAAAGACTCTCAGCAAGGGGTGAGACCCTATTTCAAAACAAAATATAGAAAAGGCTGGGGGTGTAGCTCAGAGGTACAGCCCCTGGGTTCAATCCCCAATATCCTCCCATAAAAAGAAATTAACAGTAAAGTAATTCTGCTTCTAGGTATATACCTCAATTACTAGACATATATGTTGTTATAGATTGAATTCTGTTCCCTCAAAATTCATATGCTAAGTTAAGTCTCTAACCACCAATACTATTATCTTTAGAGTTAAAGAGGTAATTAAGGTTAAATGAGGTTATAGGGTACAACCTAATTCAATATGAATGGTGTCCTTATAAGAAAAGAGAGATGCCAGGGATATGTGTGTGTAAGGCAGAGACGATGTGAGGACACAGCCAGGTGACTGTCTTTAATCCAAGGAAAGAGACCTCCATGGAAATAAACCCTGAAGGAATCTTGATCTTCAGCTTCCAGCCTCCAGAACTGAGAAAACAGTAAGTTCTGTTGTTTAAACCACCAGTCTGTGGTGTTTTCATTATGACAGACTTAGCAGACTAATACAGATGTTAGTATAAAAACTCATACATGATGTTCATGGCAACACTACTCACAACAGCCAGAAGGTAGAAATGACACAGATGTCCATTTTCTGATAAATATGTAAATGAAATATGGTATCTCCATACAATGGAGTATTACTAAACCATAAAAAATAAATGAAGTATTGATACATACTATAACAGGGATGTGCTTTAAGAATAGAAGGTTAAGTGAAAGAAGCCCAAAGAAAAGGTCACATGTTATATGAATCCATTTATATACTAGGAAATCCACCAGGACAAAATAGGAATTAGTGGTTGGCAGAGACCAGGAGGGGAAATGGGGAATGGTTGGTTAATGGGTATGTGGGTCTAGGCAGAGGAAGTAGTTATACAATAATGTGACTATATGAAATGCCACTGAAAAATAACCTTAAAGAGTCATCATCTTGTACACCTTAAATATATGCAGATGTATTTGTCAATTATGCCCCAGTAAAGCTGGGAAAAGGATAAAATGGTGAATTGTGTTATGGGAATTCTCCCTCAATAAATAAAAAAGTATTGACAGGCAGCACACCTAACAAAATAAAGTAAAATAAAATATCAATGTGTTTTATTCAGATATTTTTCCTAATGAGAAAGTTGAGTGTAATTTTTAAATTTCTGTTTAACATTTCCCATAGAATGGTGAGTTGCATAACTAGATTAACTCATCTGAACTGTCCTTGAAATCCTGCTGTGAAACCTAGACCCTGTTCAGCTGCATATTATTAGGTAATATTTTATTAGAAATTTTTGCATTTGTATCCATAAAATTTTATACATAACTTCTCTCTTGTTTGGACTGTTTTGATAAGTGTTAATATCAATGTTTTTCTGGCCTTATAAAGGGAACTTGAAAGCTATTTTCTGATTTATTCTCAAAAGCAATTAATTATAGCATCAAAGGGGTTTTTCCCAAGTGACAAGTGGGGTATTTGTTTAAGGTGGAGAAAGGGAATGGGTAGATTTTTTACCTTTTCAAAGGGTTTTTTTTTTTTTTCCTATAGCAAACAGCTAACTAGATTCTCCAGTTCTTTTTGCTGGTTTTTTTTTTTTTTTTTTGGTACCAGGGATTGAACGCAGGGGCGTTCTACCTCTGCGCTATGCCCCCGGCCCTATTTTTTTATACTTTAATTTTGAAACCGGGTCTCACAAAGTTGCGGAGGGCCTCACTAAGTAGAGAGAGAGAGAGAGAGAGCGCGTGCGCGTGCGCGAGCTGAGGCTGGCCGCGAACCCGGATCCTCCGGTCTCCGCCTCCCAAAGTACTGGGATTACAAGCGTGCGCCACCACACTCGGCTTTGCTGTTTTTTTAAATTGAAAATACCACTCAATGAATTTTTGCTGAGTATAACTTTGTAACTAGTATACAGATGAATAAACAGAATTTTACCAGCATACCAGAAGCCCTCCTTTGCCCATGCCAGTTGCTACCCCACTCCTGAGGGAAATCTCTATTCTCACTTCTGTTACCATATGGTAGTTTTGCTTGGCTTTGTACTTCATGTAATTGGATTTATACAATAAATCTTCTTTGCATCTGAATTCTTACCCTCAACATTAGAGTTGAGAGATTCATTCATATTGGTGTGTTTGTTCTAATGGCTGTATAGTATTCTATTGTGGAATTGTGAAAATACTACATGTTTATTCGAACTTCTATTGATAAGCATTTTGGGTAGTTTTCAATTAGGTAGACGCTATTATGAATAATTGTGTTCTTGACATTCTAGTTCATGTCTTTCTTTAAACTGTGAATGCATTTCTGTTGAGTCTATACCTAAAAGTAGAGTTGCTGAGTCATAGAGTCTGTGTTTATTCAGGCATAATGGATTCTGCTAAATAGTTTTCCAAATGGCTACACAAATTTATATTCTTCCCAGCAGTATATGAGAGCACCAATTGTCCCAGTTCCTTATCAACTCTTGGTAATTTCTATTTTTGTAATTATCAGAATTCTGTCGAGTGTGTATTGCTATGTGTTGTAGCTTTAATTCGCATTTCTGGCATGACTAATGGAATTGAACACCTCTTTACATGTGTATTGGTCATTTGGATAGCCTTTTCATGAAGTTCTGTTAAAACATTTGGCCAGATTTTCTATTTGATTGTCTGCCTTTTTCATATGGGCATATTTTAATTATGACTTCTGAACCTTTGTTGTAAATTTATTACAAATATAGTCTTCCACCAGTGGATTGCCATGTTATCTTGTTTTTGGTAGTACCATATATTATTTTGTTTTCCTATCTGCTATTGCTTTTATTATGGTTCACTTTTGCATTTTATCTTAGTTTTAAAAAGATCAGTATAAATGTAAGCAAAAATGTCTCTAATGTTTCTTATATTCTTTTCAGTATCTAATAAATCTGTAAATAGGTCCCCAATCCTATTTCTAATTTTGAGGTTTTTTTATTTTTTCTCTTATTTTACTATCTAGTTTAAGGAATAATGTATCAGTGATTTTTTTTTACCCATAAAATAACAGTCTTTGGGTTTATTCATTTTGTAGTTTTTAATACATTAATCTTACTAATCTATTCCTTTTGTTTCTCTTCATTTTATTTTTGCTCTAATCTCTTCAGTTGAATAATTAATCCTTGTATTTTTATTCTCTCTTTTTAAAAATATGTAGAAGTTTAATTATGTAAATATTCTTTCAAGCACAGCTTTCTTTATAATTCTTAGATATGATACATAATATTTTCATTATTATTATTTTAAAAAGTAACTACTTGTTGAAAAATAGTGAGATGGGAAGAATGACCTAGGAAAACAAAATCTTCAATTTGGGTATGTGGTCTTGGAAGATTTTCCTCATATAAGTTTTTACTATACTTTACTGTTTGATCAGTAAGAGACATGTAGTTCCCAATGACTCCTGGCAAAAGCACAGCCATTGGTGTGTGGTAAATTAGCATTTACCCACCTATTTTTTAGCTGCCTCAGATCCATCATTACTCGTCCACTTTCATCCCTGAAACTCATCTTACCTGCCTCTTGAAAAGATGGCATACACCAAACATCCGAGTGATGTCTGTCTTCTTTTTGCTTTCCTCACACACAAGAAGAGGGATCCCCCAACCCCGAGACGGCTGTCCCACATGTGGGGAATTTCAGGTGAGGGATTGCTCTTTAACCTCCAGGATCCTGATATTTGCTTCTGAAGAACTCTGCATTCCACATGGAGTCTGTAAGAATCTGGATCAGCTCTGGCAAACCTTTCTTGGTTTGTTCTATCTTAGTCTGCTTGAGTTGCTATCACAGGATACCACCACACACTGGGTAATTTATAAAGAACACCAATTCTTTTCTCACTGTCTGGAGGCTGGGAAGTCCAAGATCAAGGCACTAGCTGGTTCAGCTGTCTGGGGAGGGCTGCACTCTACTTACAAGATGGCACCTTGAATGCCCTGTCCTTCAGAGAGCAAATGCTGTGTCCACACAGGGAGCTCCCTAGAAAGCCCATTTATAAGGTGCCTAATCCCATTCACAAGGGAGGAGAATCTCTGTGTCCTAATCACCTCTTAAAGGCTCCACTTACTAATACTACCACATTGGCCATTAAGTTTCAACACATGAATAGTGGAGGAAATAAAAAACATTTAAACCATAGCAGGTCCCAAACCTGCTTCTATGAAATACTATTCATAAATTATGGGCTGAAATTGTCATTATCTACTTATTTCATGGAAGATGGGTTACCTTCTCCACTTCTTATTTGTCTTATAACTAACAGTTGGCTCTGTGGAAAGCAGCTAATGGTTTCTATTCTGCCATTTGCAACCAGACTTCTGTACCATATGACTTTTACAAGTGATTTCTATTAATGTTGGTTTTATCAGGAAACAAAAGATAATTATGTGTAATGAGTGATATTAAAAGATACTTTGTGTTTCTACCAGTTACATATTTATTTAGTGAGGTTCTCTCTCTCTCTTTCCCCTTCTTCCTTGAAAACAGTACAATATGTGTTTCTGTGTATACTTTCAGTGAAGCAATAAAAGAACATTTGATTAGACAACTGAATGCTTCCTGACAGCATCTAATTTTAAGGAAACCACTTATTTAAATTTTCCCCCAAAGCACCTAACAGCAGCCTGGGCTTTAATAATTTCTTTCTAACACTCTTACTGACACTGGCCATAATTCCTCATGATTTTGGTCTTTTGTTTCAATGAGTTATCACATTCACCTTTTTTTCTCTGGTGTATTTGTCTATGGGGCATTTACAGGTAGCATATTTCTCTTTAATTCGTAAATCTATTCATGACTTTTTATGGGATAGATATCGTTTGGCATAAAGTAAATAAATTCATGATGGTTAGTTGTTATATATTATATATTTAACAGGAAAATTTAATTCATTATAATAATAACAATATAATAATTTATTATAATAATAATAAAGTTATGAAACATGTATACATATTATGTTTTAATCAGCTACTCTATAACATTTTCATTTATAGATCATGAAAATTGAAGATCAGCAATATTAATTGGCATTTACAATGCTACATAATTAATCTATATCTTTATGCCATGAAGTAGAAATTAAGATAGTGGGTTTTTTTTTGTGTGTGTGTGTGTGTGTGTTTGTGTGTGTGTGTGTGTGTATGTGGTACCAGGCATTGAACCCAGTGGTGCTCTACCTCCAAGCTACATCCCCAGCCCTATTTTATTTTTTATTTTGAAACAGGATCTCACGAAGTTGCTGAGGCTTTCACTAAGTTGCTGAGGCTGTCCTAAACCTTCAATCCTCCTGTCTCAGCCTCCCAAATACTGGGATTATAGCTGTGCATCATCATGCCCAGCTTAAGATAGTTATTAATTATGCTGAGTAACCAATGAGGAAACTGAGGTCACATACTTAGCAATTGGCAGAGCCAGGATTGTCTCTGAATCTCATCTTTTTGAGTGATGTACTCAGATCCAAATGCCGAGAGGAAAGTGTTCCAAGCAGAAATGAAAGTGCATGGTGTTTTTGAGGATATAGAATGTATTTATGATTGGCTTGAGTGTATCATAAGTAAGAAGAAAGCTAGAGATGGGGCTGAAGAAGTAATAGGGGCAGTAGCAAGTGTGCATGTGTGTGTGTGTGTGTGTGCGCACTCGCGAGTATGTGCTCAGGCACAAGCATGTGAAGTGGAAGAGACTGGGCTAATGCAATCGAAGACTTACAAAGGGGAATGCCATGTAAAATTGTGTATTTTTAAATATGGTTCTGACCACAAAGTAGAGAGTGGATTTGAGAAGAGCAATTCCAGGAATAAGGAGCTCAATTAGGAGGGTACTGTAGTGCTTTACTAGAAAATTACGTTGCCTCCAGTGACAGTGGTAACCCTCACAATGTAGACAGATTTGAGATATTTATGAACTAAAGTTCATGGGATTCAGTTATTGATTGGATTTAGGGGAGTGACAGAGTGAGTGGAGTCAAGCATAGCAACTAAATATCAGAGTTGAATGGTTATTAGGGTGGTTCTAAGTTAGAGTGAATTGTTGGCAGGGAGGAATTTACCCTTGGTCATGCTCATTTTCAGAATTGCCTAGGTCAGGCGTGGTGGTGCACACTTGTAATCCCAGTACTTGGGAGGCTGAGACAGGAGGATCACAGGTTTGCAGCCAGTCTCAGTTACTTGGTGAAGACCTCCACAACTTAGTGAGACCCTGTTTCAGAAATAAAGAATAAAAAATAGGGCTGGGGGTGTAGCTCGGAGGTAGAATGAATACCCCTGGGTTCAATTCCCAGTACCGGAAATAAAGAATTGCCTGTATGCATGTGTTTACTTAGGCAGTTGGATATCCATGCCCGGAGCTCAAGAGACATCTGGGGTGTGTGTGTGTGTGTGT
>PVJS01012029.1:0-44588 GCA_004027185.1 Glis glis | reverse complement strand
CACTTCTAGGCATCTACCCCAAAGAACTAAAACCCAACTACCAGACTAATGCATGTGTATCTATGTTTATAGCTGCACAATTCACAATTGCCAAACTTTGGAACCAGCCAAGGTGTCCATCAACAGATGAATGGATCATAAAACTGGTATATGTACACAATGGAATTTTACGCAGCCACAAAGAAGAACAAAATCACATCATTTGCAGGGAAATGGAGAGAACTAGAGAACATTATGCTAAGTGATATTAGTAAGTCACTAAGAGTAAAAAGTCAGATATCCCCCCTAATCTGTGGGAGCTAGATAGAATGGGAGCTAGATAGAAGGGACTTAGAAGGGAAGAAGAAGAAATCTTTAGATGGACAAAGAAGGTGACCTAACTGAGGGAGTTGGGAGGGGGGTGGAGGGAAACACACTATAGCACATTATGTACATACATAAACTTATAAGACTCAATCACTATCCCGAGCATGAAAGGGAGGGAAGGGGGAGGGAATAGGGTGGGATTGGAGGGAGGGCTAAATGTGCAATGTGTGCATGTATGATGTTGATACCCTGACATATATCAAAATGTATAATTACAATGCACCAATAAATGAACATAAAAATAATTAAAAAAGAAAGAAAAAAAAAGACAAATACTGTATTATATATAACTTGTATGTGGAATCCATAAAAGTGGAACTCACAGAGTAAGAGAATAGAATGGTAGTTACCAGAAATTGGTAGGGAGGTGGAATTGGGAGATGTTGTTGGTCAAAGGGTACTAAGTTTCAACTAGATAGGAAGAATAAGTTCAGGAAAACTTTTGTACAATATGGTGACTATAGTTAGTAGTGATGTATTGCATACTTGGAAACTGCTTAGCAAGTAGATTTTAAATGTTCTCATCACAAAAATGTAAGTACGTGAGGTAATGAATGTTAGCTAGCTTAATTCATCTTATAGTGTATACATAATATAAAAATATCAGTTTCCACACCAAACATATACAAGTTTTGCAATTAGGAAAACTGTGTCAAAATAACATTTTCTCTTCTTGAGATAAATTATGGTGTATGTCTTCAGTAATATTTTCAATATCTGTGCTCTGATTTTGATGATGTCAGTATATGAAAATAAAAATTTATCTTTTTTTTGTGGTACTGGGGATTGAACCCAGGGGCATTCTACCTTCAAGCTACACCCCCAGCCCTATTTTTTATTCTTTATTTTGAAACAGGGTCTTGCTGAGTTGCGGAGGGCCTCACTAAGTAGCTGAGGATGGCTGCCGACCAGTATCCTCTTGTCTCAGCCTCCCAAGTACTGGGATTACAAGTGTGTGCCACCACGCCTGGCTTATATTTATCTACCTACCATGTTTATAGGGTACTTTTTTTAATTATGAAGTTTCCTTTTATCCCAATGATGCCTGTGACCAGACCAAATCCTATGCTTTCCTACAGGGCTGTTTTTGTTGCAAGTTTACATTTGTGTAGTGATTTTATTGTTTGTGTTTATCATTCCCCTGGACTTGATATATCTCAAGGAAAGATTCTGTGTCTATTTGTCTTTGCCTTTATGTCCCTAGCTCCAACCTCCTGTTTGGTATATAATTGGCCTTCAATAAGTATGTTATGAGTAAATAGAAAGAATTCTCCTATGTGGTGAGTGTTCATTCGGTCATTAAAATAAAATTCCTTCTTATGGAAATGTAATTTATGTGTAGTCTTTTTTATAGGGGTATAGCTATTATATAAAATGACAATTGCCTATAATCTTAAATGGCACAGAATCTTTAAAGCAGTTACTATTCTGTAGTAACTGCTTTACTATTAGCTTTAATACTAGCTTTAATAATAGCTTTGTAACCAAAATCACAAAATCCCCCAGCATTCCAATTTCATTACCCTCCTGGACAGCCTCAAGTTGACTGTGGTGTTGCACATATTGGAGACTCTCTGTTTCATATTCCTTCTTTACTCTGATTTCTTTCCTATATACTCTGATATATGGGACATTCATATAAACCCTTGAACCTCTAGTATGACTAAATGAGTAGTATAGTAAGGTTTTTATTGTGTATACAAAACATTTATGGAAAGGAGTTGGCCTCTTAGTATTTATAAAATGTATTATCTTTTACTTTCAGTTTTTATTGTAATTTATGTTTCTTTATTCTGCAGCTGTACCTTTTATTATACCATTTTTATTATGTTAGATAATTTTTTCAGCAGTTTATTTAAATAATCTTTCATTTTTATGCTTTGTATCTTTTCCTTTCCTCTCAAAACAAATTGGGTTATGTAATTCTAGTAACTACACTTTTAAAGACCACACTGAAGCCGGTGTCTTATCTTTGACTGTGTGGATATTTTTAATTATATTCTACTTATGTTCATAACTGGCTCTTTTTATGCTTGTAGTCATAATTTTGTCTTAATTCTTTTAATGTTTAAACATTTTTTTTTTCTGTTTGTAGAGATCAAACCTAGGGCCTCATGCATGCTAGGCAAGTGCTCTACTATTGAGCTACATCTGCAGCACTGTTTAAATATTTTTGATGCTTCATAACATACACATTAACAGGCATTTTAGTTACTTATAAGATATGCAATTTGTGTTAGCCTCTTGTTATGGAGTTAAAGATCCTTCCCCACACTAGTATACTCTTCCTGTTCTGCTGCTGCTGCTAGATGCCCTTATTTTGTCACTGTCCATGTATTGCTAGTGAGTTTCAAATTTGAGCCGCTATATCCCTGTAATGTAGCTCACTATTCCTGCTCAAAAACGAATTTCAGATTTTTAGAAGCCAGGTGCGCTATTAGAAGAAAACCAGTTTCATATGTCATGTAAATTTGAAGACAGGACATGTCACCATATAAACAGAAAGATTGAGGATAACAGAAATCCAGTTCAAATATGTCCCAACAAACAAATAAACTATGCAATTTTTTACATCTAGTAAGATACTCTGTGAGACCTTGTCATTGACTTAAAGAATGATTCAAATCTGATGCATGCCTATAGTCCTGTGCCTTGGAGGCTGAGGCAGGAGAATTGCTGGAGTCCAGGAGTTTGAGACAAGCCCGGGCAACATAGTGAGGCCTTGTCTCAAAAAAAAAAAAATCATCTTACTAATTACAGGATGACTTTGTATATCAGTGTACTGTTAAATCATTTCAGGGAACTTGTCTGGGCATCAAGCAATGGGAGGGGAATTAGCTATATTAGTTCCTATATTAGCTAACCTTCCAACTGCTGAGAGTTATCTTCTGATATGTTGGGATGACTAAACCTGCTTCTTCATATATGTGTGTGGAGTGAATATGGGACTTAAATGGTCTGTTAGTCAGCTTTTTATTGCTGTGACAAAATACCTGAGAAAAACAACTTAAGGGGGAAAGATTTAATTTGGTTCATAGTTTTAGAGATTTCAGTCCATTATTGTCTGGCTCCATTGCTGTCATCCTATTGGGAGGCAGAACATGATGGCGATGAGGGTATGGTGGAACAGAGGTGCTCAACTCATGGTAGCCTAAAAACAGAAAGAGAGAGAGGGCGAGCAAGAGAAAAAGGCTGGGGACAAGATATACCTTTCCAGTGCACACCCCCAGTGACCTGATTCCTCCAACTAGGCCCCACTTCCCAAAGTTTTTACCACCTCCCAATAATGTCACCCTCATTGGGTACCCATCATTGGCTACCATCAGTAGGCTACCCGTCAATGGGTACCCATTGATAGTCTACCCATCAATGAGTAGCCTATTGAGGAGATCAGAACCCTGATGGTCCAGCCACTTCCCAAGATCCCCACCTCTGAAGATTTTTGCATTGGGGACCAAGTCTTCAGCACATGAACCTTTGGGACATTCCAGATCCAAATCCTAATAGGAGGAAAACAGGCCACAATTCAAATCCTTATTGCTTCTGTTGCTGTTTAACTTAGAATAGTTTAATTTTCTGATTTTCAACTACTCTATATGAAGTATGTCATATAGACTTCATATGTCATATGAAGACAACTTGTCCAATATCACAGCTAGTAAATGGCTAATTTCTTATAATAAATAATATTTTACTGTACTAAAAATACCTAATAATCAAGTATGGAGATTTGCTTTAATATCTATTTATTTTTTACTCTTTTGCTATTTACAGAATATTTTAATGCCTTCATATAAATACATGTTTATTATTACCTCCCATACTAAGCAAGGGGAACATAGTATTTAGTAGGTGAGGTAGGATCGAGGCATAAGAAGATAATTGTACAGAAGAACATTTTGTTAAGTGTCAGACACTGGAGGAGGTTAGAGGAGGGATCCTTGAGAGCTGGTTTGGAGGCTGCCATGGAAGAAGGGGACTTAGCTAAGCAGAGAGCAGGCTGCATATAGTCTTCTAGTTTATCCAACTGCAAAATGGAGATATCGCTTGCCTCATAGGACTATTGTAAGGATTTAATGAAATACAATACCTAAAGTGTTTAAAATATCTGTAGAGCTTTGTGACATGTAATATTACTGCTCTTTTTGTTATTCTTCCAGATTTAACATGAGTGGTTCTTCCTTTCATCCTCTCCATTTCTCCTTCCCAGATACCTGATTACTCCTTACCTTGGAGATGGTACATAGTTTTCAGCTTAAATCCCAGCTGGTTACTTGGAACATAGTGTGGGAAAAATCCAGAGACTATCCCTGGTTTCAACAGGAAAGGATGCCGTGAACAATTATTAGTGATGCCACGGCAGGTATGAAGTAGACTGGAGGCAGGGAATGGTGATGTGGGTTTTTGGAGTAACAGTATGTAGATAACGTATTTGTTAAGATTGCCTTCAGTCCTAATATCTCCTATTTATTTCTGACCTTCCTTTCACTTCTTCTTGTTAAGCTCTACAGAATAAAACGGCACTTTTAGAAGTAGGACATTAAGTTTATATCTGTACTTTGAGTTACTTAGTAAATTAGTCCTACAGTAGACAAGAACCTCAGATGTCAACCCAGCTCCCAAATATCCCTATTGCACATTTATATTATAGTGAAACAAGTTTCCATTTTTAGAAACATGTTCTTTGCAAAGCTTAAGTTCTTAATGTGATTTATTTGAGTCAGATTGTTTTCCTCTTGTCCACATGAAATGATGAGAGTTTTGATTGAAGAAGAGATGGAAAGAGGTTGAATGCATGAATGGCTTTCAGCATTTAGAAGATAGGGTGCCTGGTGTGGGATGGTAGTGTTGCAGGATAGTACAAAAAGGGAAAGTATATTGAAAACAGTGAAATTTTCATATTAAAAGAAGGAGCTGGACATGGTGGCACACTCCTGTAATCCCAGTACTTGGGAGGCTGAGACAGGAGGATAGCAGGTTCGACGCCAGCCTCAGCATGTTTCTTTTTTTGTGGTACTGGGGATTGAACCCTGGGACATTCTACCTCTGAGCTACACCCCCAGTCCTATATTTTATTCTTTATTTTGAAACAGTGTCTCACTAAGTTGCAGAGGGCCTCAGTAAGTAGCTGAGGCTGGCCATGAACCTGTGATCCTCCTGTTTCAGCCTCCCAAGTACTGGGATTACAAGCCTGTGCCACCATGCCTGGCTTCCAGCCTCAGCAATTTAATGAGACTCTCAGCAACCTAGCAAGATCCAGTTTCAAAACAAAAGATAAGGGGGAACCAAGATGGTGGGATACTGAGAGGCAGCGTGTTGCTGGTGCTCCCAGAGTTGAAGCTTGGCCAGAGGGCAGACTGCTTCTTGACAATAAAAGTAGGGCAGCCAAAACTCAACAAAACAATGAGAGCCAAAGTGCAGCGGAATGCGAGGCAGTGGAAAGAGCGGAGGGCGGGAGGGAGCTCAAAGCATTTCACCTGGTAAGAAGAGAGCAGAGGCAAAGGCGCCATCTTGGCTGAGCCACGCCAGCACTGTGGCCCCCGGAATCCTCCAGCAAAGAAACAGCTGATTCTTGTGAAACCAGCGATTATAGTCCACCATCGAAAGCAGTCAACATTGGACCATGATGAAGCCCAAGTCGAGCCAGATCCACACCTACAATGGCGACGACTGCAAAGGGTGGGACGCGAGCCTCAGCCCCCGCAAAGAAAGTGACGCGGAAAGACATAGATGAGGCGGCCAGGCACAGGAGCAGCCCAACACCAAGAAAACGAGCAGGTGAAACACGGCCCCCCTGGAGTAGCCTAGCACTGGCACGGAATACTCCAGTACTGAGGACATGGACGGACATGTCATGGCCCCCCGGAACCGCCCGATGAGAACATGGGTGAGTGAGATAAAGGAGGCAGCGTGTTGCCGGCACTCCTAAACTCGGAACTTGGCCAGCAGGAAGACTGCTTCCTAACAAGAAAAGTGGAGCAGTCAAAACTCAACAAAACAGAGAGCTGAAGAGCAGTGGAGTGTGAGGCAGTGGACAGAGCCGGGGGGGGGGGGCCTAAACAGAACTCCACGCATTTCACCTGGTAAGTGGAGAGCGGAGGTGAAGGCGCCATCTATGCGGGGCCATATCTACATCACGACTCCCGGAGACCAACAGCAAACAGACGGTAGATAGATCCTTGTGAAACCAGTGACTTTAGACCACCATTGAAACTGACCAGCTCTGGAACATGATGAAGCCCAAGTCATTCCAGACCCGCACCTATAATGATGATGGTTTCAAGGGGTGTGCCATGAGACAGAGAGAGAGAGAGAGAGAGAGAGAGACAGAGAGAGAGAGAGAGAGAGCACGCACGCGCGTGCACGAGCTGAGGCTGGCCGCGAACCCGGATCCTCTGGTCTCTGCCTCCCAAAGTACTGGGATTACAAGCGTGTGCCACCACGCCCGGCTAAGATTTATTTTTTTAATAAGACTTTTTTTTATAAAAAATCTTTTTTTGTTTAAATGTTCTTTAAAGATCATGAAATGAGGCTTTATTTTCTTGCTTTTACTTTTTGACCTCATTTAAAAAAATACCTTGAGTTATATGGTTCTAAGTTATAATTTTTTTTCCCTGTGATACTGGGGATTGAACCCAGGGGCATTCTACCTCCAAACTACACCCTCAGTCCTATTTTATTTTTATTTTGAAACAGGGTCTTGCTAGGTTGATGAGAGTCTCACTACTTGCTGAGGCTGTCCTTGAACCTGTGATCCTCCTGTCTCAGCCTCCCAAGTACTGGTATTACAAGCGTGCACCACCATGCCTGGCTACAATTTTTTTTTTTTTGGCGGTACTGGGGATTGAACCCAGGGACATTGTACCTCCAAGCTACACCCCCAGCCCTATATTTATTCTTCATTTTGAAACAGGTCCTTACTAAGTTGTGGAGGGCCTCACGAAGTAGCTGAGGCTGGCCATGAACCTGGGATCCTCCTGTCTCAGCCTCCCAAGTACTGGGATTATAAGCATGTGCCACCATGCCCTGCTTACAATTTTTTAAAAAGATATATATATTTCTTCAACTTTGGTATTCAACTATAGTTAAAATGCTTCTATTATTTTTGGAGCTAGAGAGTATGTTATAAGGTATAGAGATTTCTCAGGCTTATTGCTAATACCAACTAAATGGTAATGTCTATTTCTTAGTTGGCTTATGAACAATGGGACCTCCATAGAAAGAAGATCTTATTCTACATCAGAGTTATCCTTGGAAAATTTAGTGATGTCAACTTTAATACAAAGACTTAAAGCAGCCTTTCTTATGCCTATTTCCTTTTTACGTAGCTCTTCAGTTTGCCATGACCAGAGTGCCATTCATACTGGCTTGACAATTAATTTATAATGTGAATGCTGTCTCTAAATCTGTTTAAATCCCACTGATGACATGCCATTGGTTAATTAGATTCACACCTTTTAGAAATGGGAGAACTTTGTTGTAATAGAGTGAGGAGGATGCTGCAGAATGTCATTCATTCTATGGGTGGCACTGTGGCAATTGAAGCATTGTGACAATTGAAGTATTTTGGCAATTGAAATAGTTTGACTTAGAGTAAGAATCTTTTGTATTCAGTGCCTGAGCTATCACAAAGATATGAACACGTAGTCAATAATGATCTGTGTCATGGTAACTTCATCTAATTATGGCCTCTTTAAGAAGCTATTATTATTATTAAAAGGTTGGAAAAATGGCAGATTAGAAGAACCCACAATATTGTAGCAGCTTCCCATAGTTGAATTAAAACATTAGTTCTGCAGCAGCATATCGAGATAGGAAGGCTGTGGAAAAATGCCACTAGGCAACTCAGAGCTGGCAACCAGGGGAAAACCAAACTTATTAGTTTCTAGAATAGAAAGAGAATTAATAATAGGAATAGATGATGGCAGTGCTACTTGCATGGTGGCTCAGCGGTAGAGGGGAAGCACCCTTCCAGTGAGCTGAAAGAAATTCTTCCACTGAATATAAGATAAACAGATACTACTGTCTAACAAATTCACAATCTGAGCAGAAAATAAACTCAGATATGGCAAACTAAGCCGCCACAGGAAAAAGTCTCAGCACTCTGCAGCGGGGATAATAAACCTGGGAAGTGGTGACAACTTAAAAGTCCCTTTGTTTGGACTTCCTTAGTGGGAGACTTGAAATCCCTGTGGTTTTCCTTTGTTTTTCATATTTTGCTCTCTATATTTTTTCCTTTTTGTCTTGTTTTTGGTATACTTGCTTTTTGTATACCCAAGACCAAACAGCCTCATAGGTTTTTCTTTCCATTGGATTGGTAGGTGCCAGTGCCATGAGTCTGTCAGGGCCCAGGACTTAGAATATGAAACAGATTTGGGAGAAGTTCTAGGCAGCTATGAGAGCCCCAGCTGCCAGTCTCTCAGTCTACAGAGTGGAGAAGAGAAGAGCAAGGTCTGCTTTTATTTGAAATTGACAATCCAATTTTTGGGATAAGGAGAGTGGCTGACAGAGGGTGGATCTGAGACAGATCAGGGTTGGGTGGAAAGTGGTGAGCCTATAAGACCACACCACCTCACCCAAGCCCAGAAAGGTCTGGAGGATTGATGCATCCCATACAGCTCCCCACAGCACACAGGCTGAGGCTTTCTGAACTAGGGATACAGTGCAATCCAGAGTGTTCTACAGGTGGTGCAGGTGAGAAGGCTGGCCAACAGCTCTACCAGACTTTCACTCCCACCCCTAGTCATAATAACAGAGCCATTTAGGGGATGAAGTCTACTCTGAATCAGATGTTTCCCAAATACATGCTGCTAGGCAAAGAGGGGGCCAGAGATCAGCAGACAGACTCTCCTAACAAGTTAGGCCGGTTTGGGTCAAAGCTGAGAACAAACAAACTGCAAAGTATTTGTGTCACACAAATGTTCTCATTGCTGGGAGATTCTAAAATGGAAACCCTAGAAAGAATGGTCTCTCCATTTAAAAAGCCCCAGCAAGAAGAAAACCAAATATACAACTGTTATTGCATTAACTGTGTCATGTAAACTGATTCCCAGTATCTTCACACATGCCCAGTGTGTTTCTTCAGAGTTCTAATTTTATGCACTTTGTCAGTTAATTAGATCCTCTCAATACCTCTTTTCTTTGCTTATTTCCATTCTTTTTCCTCCTTCATCCTTTTTTCTCTTATTTTTGCCTTCCATCTCCATTCCTCTTCCCACCCTTTTTCTTTCATTTTCCTCTACATTTTCTTTATCTTTTATATCTACTGTGATTAATACATGATCTTTTCAGCCTATTCTTTATTACTTCCCACTTTTCTCCTTGGTTAATAGAATTGTAGAGGTCATTAGTGATAACTTTTAAAGCATATGTTAATATATGATTTGCTCTTAAATTTCCACTGTTACTGGAATTTACTTTCTTCTCTCAAAGTGGTACTGGTTGTTGAACTTAACACTTTATGCTGACCAGTTGTGTTGAAGCTAAGGTATACCTGCAGCCTGGCTTATTATAAAGAGATAACTACTCATGAAAGGACCCCCACATAAAAGAGGATCCATCTCACCAGATGTTAAGACACTTAATTTAAGAATCATTGGACTCATGGAAGGAAGAGAAATATAGGCTTATGGCATGGATAATGTTTTAAGTGAAATAATAGCAGAAAAACTTCCAAATCGTGGGAAGGAAATGGACATCCACATACAGGAGGCATTTAGAACCCCAGATAGACAAAAATAAATAAAAGAACCTACATAACACGTGATGATTAAAATGCCAAATATACAGAATAAGGTTAGAATTTTAAAAGCCTCAAGAGAAAACATCAGGTCAGATTTAGAGGTAATCTAATAAGCATAACTTCTATTTCTCAATAGATACCCTGAAGTTGATGAGGGCTTGGAACGCTGTGCTTCAAGCCTTCAAAGAAACTAGCTGCCAACCAAGACTGCTTTATCCAGCATAGGTATACTTTAGATTCAAAGGGGGAAAAACCCCTTTCCAAGATAAACATAAAATAAAAGAATTCATGACTACTACAACAGTATTACAGAAAATGTTTAATAAAATCTTGCACACAGAAGATGTTAAACACCAGAGCTTGTGAAATGATGAATCTCATTAGAAGAGTAGTTAAGCATATGAGAATTAAGACTGCATTAAACATTAGAAATTAGTCAAAATGTCAGGAAATCAAAACATCTCTATAATAACACTGAGTATAAATGGTTTTAACTCTTTAATGAAAAGATTGGCATTGTATATTGAAAAACAAGACTGAACTATATGTTGTATGCAAGAGGCTTACTTCCCAGGCAAGACATCCACAGGCTGAAAATGAAAGGATAGAAAATGACATTCCATGCAAATGGGGCCCCAAAGCAAGCAGGAGTAGCAACTCCCATATTACCTCCAACATACCTCTCTCATCAATAGATAGGTCACTCAGACATAAAATCAGTAAAGACACTTCAGATCTAGAAAATAAAGACATCTATACAACATTCCATCTAAATATAGCTGAATTAATTTTCTTCTCAGCTGCTCATGGAACTTTGTCCACAATAGACCATATTTTAGGCCACAAAGCTAGTCTTGGCAAATTCAAAAGAAAAAAAATTCTTTGACTCTTATCAGATCATAATGGAATGAAACTAAAACCAACAGCAATAAAACCTATAGATACTACATAAACACATGGACACTTTAATGATGAGTGGATGATAAAAGAAATTAGGGGAGAAATTTAAAAATTCTCAGAATCAAATGAGAATAGAAATACAATAGGCAGGTGTGGTGGTGTACCCTTGTAATCCCAGTACTTGGGAGACTAAGACAGGAGGATTGCAGGTTCACGGACAGCCTCAGCAAATAGTGAGGCTCTCATCAACCTAGTGAGACCCTGTTTCAAAATAAAAATAAAATAGGGCTGGAGTGTAGCTCAGAGATAGAATGCCCCTGATTTCAAGCCACAGTACCAAAACAAATAAGCAAACAAAACAATACAATATACCAAAATCTCGGGACACTATAAAGGCAGTTCTTAGAGCAAAGTTTATAGCCATGAGTGACTACATGAAAAAATCAGAAAAATCCCAAATAAGCAACCCAAAGATGCATTTCAAGGTCCTAGAAAAACAAGAACAATTCCAAAACCAGTGGCTGGAAGGAAACACTTGAGATCTGAGTGGGAAATTAATGCAAGAGAATGAAAAACAACACAAAGGATCAATATAACAAAGAGTTGGTTATTTGAAATTATAAACAAGATTGATAAACCCTTAGTCAAACTCACCAAAAGAGAGAGAAAAGACTCAAATTAATAAAACTAGAGGTGAAAAAAGGAGATATCACAGACATCATTGAAATCCAGAGGATAATTTATATTCCAATAAATTGAGAAATCTAGGAGAAATAGACAAATGTCTAGACACATATAACCTACCAAAATTCAACCATAGATATAGAAAACCTTTATAGGTCAATAGCAATCAATGATATTAAAACCGTAATAAAAAGCCTTCCAACAAAGGAAAGCTCAGGACCAAATGGATTCTCATCTGAATTGTACCAGACCGTTTAGGAAGAACTAATGCCACTGCCCCTCAGATTATTCCATGAAGTAGAAAGCATGGGGGGGGGGACACTTCCAAATTCATTTTATGAAGTCAGTTTCACCTTGATATCCTTTCCAGATAAGGATACTTCAAAGAGAGAATATTACCTATGTTTTTCATGATCATAGATATAAAAATCATTAACAAATTATTAGCAAATTGTTTTAAGAAACAAATGAAGAGGATTGTGTGCCATAATCATGTTGTTCTCATTCTATAGATACATGCATGGTTCAGTATATTCAAATCAATAAGTGTAATTCATTACAAATAGAATTAACGACAAGAATCACAGGATCATCTCATGGATGCTAAAAAAGCCTTAGATAAAATTTAGAACCCACTTATAATTAAAACATTGAAGAAACTTACCCTAACATCATAAAGCTTTATAAGTTCAAAGCCAACATCATACTGAATAGGGATAAACTGAAAGCATTTCCTCTAAAATCAGGAATAAGACAAGGTTGTCTACTCTCAACACTCCTATTTAACAATGTACTTGAAATGTTAAGCCAGAGACATCAGGCACAAGATGGATCTAAAGGGGATACATCTCAAAGATGATATGTTCCTATATTTAGAAGATCTACAAAACTCCACCGGAAGATGTCTATAGCTGATAAATTCAGCAAAGTAGCAGAAAACAAAAATCAATAGCATTCAGTAATTAATTTTCTGAAAGAGAAATTAGAGAAAGAATTCCATTCACAATAGCCTCAAAAACAAAGCAAAACAAAAACATTTTAAAAAACCTTAGAAATAAATGTAACCAAGAAAGCAATATATGCAAATTTACTAGGAGCATTAATAAAACACTGAAGAAAGAAATTAGACTCCAGAAAATGGGAAGACACCCCATGTTCATGGATAGACAGAATAAATATTGTTAAAATGGCCCTATTACCAAAAGTGATCTACAGATTGAATATGATCTCCATCAAAATACCAATGTCATGTTTTTCACAAAACTAGAAAAAATAGTCCTAAAATTCATATGGAAGAATAAATAACCTAGAATAGCCCAAGTTATTTTGAGCAAAAAGAGCAATGCTGGAGGCCTCACAATACGTGATCTCAAACTACACCCTGGAGCTATAGTAACAAAAACAACATTGTACTAACATAAAAATAGACATGTAGCACAGCAGAATAGAATGGAAGAAGGGGCTTATCTGTACAGATACAGTCATCTGGTCCTTGAAAAGGTGCCAAAAGCATATGTTGGAGAAAAGACAACCTTTTTCACAGATGGTGCTGGGAAAACTGGATATCTAGCTGGGAGTGGTGGTGCATGCCTGTAATCCTAGTACTTGGGAGGCTGAGACAGGAGGATTGCAGGTTTGAGGACAGCCTCAGCAAGTAGTGAGACTCATCAACTTAGCGAGACCCTGTTTCAGAATTAAAAAAAAAATAGAGCTGGGGGTGTAGCTTGGAGGTAGAATGCCCCTGTGTTTAATCCCCCATAGCACAAAGCACACACACACACACATACCACACCACACCACACACATCACATACCAAAACAAAACTGAATATCCATATATAGAAGAATGAAACTAGATCCCTGCTTCTCACCTTACACAAATGTCAAATCAAAGTGAATCAAAGACCTAGAAATTAGACCAGAAACCTTGCAACTGCTAGAAGAAAACATTGGACCAACTCTCTAACATAAGGCGCAGGGCACAGCTTTCTTATTTGGAGTCCTAAAGCTCATGAAATAAAACCAAGAATTAATAAATGGGACAGCATCAAATTAAAAATGTCTATACAGCAAAACAAATAATTAAGATAATGAAGAGAGAGCTTACAGAATGGGAGAAAATGTTTTCCAGATATTTTGACAGATGATTACTATCCAGAATATATAAATCCCTAAAATATATAAAGACACACATACACACACACACACCACACCACAAAACAAAAAACAAATCAATAAGTTGTCAAATGAACTAAAAAGGTATTTCTCAAAAGAAATACGAATGGCCAACAATGTATGAAAAAGTATTCAACATCTTTGGCAATCAGGGAAATTCACATCAAAACTACACTGAGATTCTCAGTCCAGTTAGAATGGCAATTGTCAAGAATAAAAAATAGTAATAAATGCTGGAAAGGATCTGGGGGAAAAAAGAACACGTATATGCCATTGGTAGGATTGTAAATTAGTATATACCCAGTATGGAAATCCAAATGCAGTTTCCTTAAAAGACTAGGAATGATCCAGCCACACCACTCCTCAGTATTTATCCAAAAGAAAGCATACGATGGCAGTACATACATACCATGTTCATAGCAGCCCAATTTACAATAGCTGAGTCATGGACCCAGCCTAGGTGTCTCTCAGTACATCAAATGATAATGTTGCATATGTATATAATAGTATTTTATTCGGCCATAAAGAATAATGAAATTATGTCATTTGTAGGAAAATAAATGGAAATGGAGAACTTCATGTTAAGTGACATAAGCCATTCTTAGGACGTCAAGGGTCATATGTTTTCTCTTATGTGAAAGCTAGAGTGAAAAGAAGGTAGAAATAAAAAAGGGATCTCATGAAAATAGAAGGGAAACGCTAAGGTAGACGAAGGGGATCATGGGGAGGTAAATGGGAGATTGGGGGAAGAAACTGGCTAAATTATGTTTTGTTCATGTATGAATGTATCACAATGAATCCCACTATTATGTATAATTATAATGCATCAGTAAAAGTTTTTTAATGGTATGATTTACAGAGCAGGGGATTCTAAAGTTTTTATGTAAACTTCCAACCGGTAGTACTTTTAAATTTTTAAATAAAGTTTATGTAGAGAAATTTATACATACATCTATTTAAAATACAAGCCTAAAGCAGTGAAACTGAGTTTTATTGGTAATTATGAGTTCCGAGTCTCTCTTCTCCATTACTTTAGAAATATGGCTTCAGGCCATGCCAACATTTCACTTCTGATACTTTTATTAATCAACGAAAGTAAAATGCTTTTAGGCAGTATTAAATTTGTTTAGTCATACATAGGAAAAGATAATGAGAAATGTGCCTGCAACTTTATTTTTAATGTATACTCTACATTTTTAGGGAGATTTAGTGAACTACTTTTCCTGATAAATTTTTTATATCATTGTTGTGCAGGGCCATGGTAATCTTTTTTTTTTTTTTTTTTTTGGTACTGGGGATTTAACCCAGAGGCATTCTACCTCCATGCTACACCCCCGGCCTTATTTTTTATTCTTTATTTTTAAAATTTTTTATTTGCTTTTAGTGGTGCATTATAGACTTACATCACAATGAAAATCAAATTGACATTAACATACATGCACGCAGCCCTTGGTGCCCTCCCTTCCCTTCCCCCAATACAGAGTACTAAGATTGACATTGGTATATTCTCATATGTAGATATGGTCAATGTTAGAAATTCCATTAATGAACTTCATTCTTCCCCTTCCCCTTTCCTTAGATCAGTTCCTTGACTTCACTGAGGCTTCTCCACTGTTGTCTGGAGGCCCTTTTGTATCCTCATTGCTCCCTGGCTTGCACATATTAGAGAAGACATGTGCCCCTTCTCTTTCTGTGATTGGCTGATCTCACTTAACATTATGTTCTCCAGGTCTTTTCATTTTTTGTAAATGATGTTATTTTGTTCTTTTTTTATTGCTGAGTAGAATTCCATTGTGTGTATTTCCCATAATTTTGTAATTCATTCATCTGTTGAGGGACACCTAGGTTGGTTCTATAATTTGGCCACTGTGAATTGTGCTGTGAACATTGGTATGCATATGTTACTGTAGTTTTCTGGTTTCAATCCCTTTGGTATGATACCCAGTAGTGGTATATCTGGTCATATGGTGGATCCATTCCCAGTTTTCTGAGGAATTTCCACACTGATCTCCATGGTGGTTGTTCCATGGGCAGCTGAGAAAAATGTGTATTTAAGTGTTGCTGGTTGAAATAATCTGTATGTGTCCATTAGATCCATTTGGTCTATTATTTTCTTTAGGTCTGAAGCATCTTTATTCATCTTTTGTCTGCAGGATCGATCAAGTGGTGTGAGTGGTGTATTGACATTTCCCAGTATTATTGTGTTTGGGTCTATTTGGGACCTGATGTCCTGAAGACTTTGTTTTATGAATGTGGGTATGCCCACATTTGGGGCATACATGTTTACTATCATGGTATTTTCTTGTTGGATTGTTCCTTTTATTAGTAAGAAGTGACCCGCTTTGTCTCTTCTGATGTGTTTTAACTTAAAGTCTGTTTTGTCGGATATAAGCGTTGCTACCCCTGCTTGTTTTCGATCTCTGTTTGCATGGTATATCTTTTTCCATCCTTTCACCTTTAGCACGTGAGTATATTTGGCTAGAAGGTGATTTTCTTGTAAGCAGCATATAGTTGGGTTATGCTTTTTAATCCACATTGCCAGTCTATGCCTTTTAATTGGGGAGTTGAGTCCTTTGACATTCAGTGTTATTATTGAGATATGATTTTTATTTCCTGTCATTTTGAGTTCTATTTTCTGTTTGCTGTAGTGACAAATCTCCTTGTTTAGTTGCCTATCTGGTGGAGTTCACCTTTCCTGTGGTTCTGAAAATTGCTTGTTTTTCCTTCTTTGTGGTTTCTTTTAGTATTTTCTCTAGTGTTAGCTTGGTCCTCATGAATTCTTTAAGTGTTTGCTTATCATGGAATGTTTTTATTTCTCCATCAATTTTGACTGATAGCTTTGCTGGATATATCAGTCTTGGTTGGAAGTTGTTTTCTTCCAGGATCCGGAGTACTTCATACCAATCCCTCCTGGCATTCCTGACTTGGGTTGAGAAGTTTGGGGTGATTTTTGTTGTTTTGCCCCTGTATGTCACCCATTCTTTTGTTCTTGCTGCTTAAGATTCTTTCTTTGGCCTCTATGTTAGTCATTTTAATTATTACATGGCGTGGGGAGGTCCTTCTTTGGTTCTGTCTTAACAGTGTTCTATATGTGTCATGTATGTGAACGTCTAAATCCGTAGTTTCTATGTTTGGAAAATTCTCTGAGATTATTTCTTTGAAGAGGTTTCTGATACTGTTGGTATGTGCTTCTAAACCTTTTGCAATGCCTTTTATCCTTAGGTTAGGACGTCTTATATTGTTCTGTATTTCTTGGTTGGTCAGGGTGTGTTGTTGTAATATATTCTGTAACTCTTTGACTGTGTTTTCAGTTTCGAATGAGCTGTCTTCCAGGAGCGATACGCTGTTTTCCATGTGGTCGAGCCTGCTAGAGTTGGATTCTTTTTTTGTTTTTTTGCAGTACCGGGGATTGAACCCAGGGGCGTTCTACCTCCGCGCTACGCCCCCGGCCCTATTTTTTTATACTTTATTTTGATACCGGGTCTCACGAAGTTGCGGAGGGCCTCACTAAGGAGAGAGAGAGAGAGAAAGAGAGAGAGAGAGACAGGGAAAGAGAGAGCGAGAGAGCTGAGGCTGGCCGCGAACCCGGATCCTCCGGTCTCCGCCTCCCAAAGTACTGGGATTACAAGCAAGCGCCACCACGCCCGGCTAGAGTTGGATTCTGTTGCAGTCTTTAATTCGTTTATTGACTCCTTCATTTTGTTCAGAGTTTCTTTCTGATTCTTTCTTAGAGCCTCAATTTCCTCCTTCATCTCCTCTATGCTTTCTTTGAGGCCTTTCATCATTCTGAAGATCAAAATTCGGAATTCTCTGTCTTGCATTTCCTGCAGGTCAGTATCAGTAATCTCACTTGTTGATGCATTATGAGTGTTTCTTCTTTCCTCACTGTTCTTCATTCTCGTATTTTCGGTGTTTTCAATTTTGTGTTTCTGTTGCCTCTGCATCATCTTCCTTTCTGTTTATAAGACCTGTTGATGGTCCCTGTAGACCCAATTGGGTCAGTACGTTGCAGGCTGTGGTTCCCTCCAATCTGGTTGAGTGGGGCACGGGGTGTGCGTGTGTGTATATGTGTGTATGTATGGAGTATGCAGGCTCCGGAGCTTGGGTGGTGGCTCGTGGGGCGCACTTCGAGGCATGGTGTTAGGTGTGGGCTCCCAGACTTGGGTGTTGGTGCCGGAAGGTGCCCAGTGTCTGAGGCGCGGGTGCTGGGGATCGCATAGGCCCAAGGGATGCGCGCGGGCTCCTGGTCTCTGGTGATGTTGCCAGAGTGTGCCCGGGTTTCATGCGCGGCACTGAGGATAGCGCAGGGCTGAATGGGATGCAGGCTCCAGGTCTTGGGTGGTGGTGCCTTGGGGGTGCATGGGCACCGAGGCATGGCCCAGGGGAAGAGTGCAGAGGGTCCCTTGGGTTGCACCTCCCGGGACTTGCGGGTCCTGGGCACCAGCAGACGGTCGCGCGGTGGGGGGGGGGCGGCGCCGAGTGTGTGCCGGGTCAGAGGCAGGGACGGATGGTCGCGCGGACTCTGGTGTCAACGCTGGAAGTCGCCCTGGCTCCGATGCGTGGGTGTTGGTGATCGCGCGGGCTCCTAGCGTGGTGGAGGGGAGGTACACGGCTGTGGCAGGAGCCCGTGCTAGGGCAGCCTTTGAAGTGTGTTCACATCTGCTGCCGGGATGGCCACACCACTCACAGAATTCTGCTCTGGTTCCTTGCCCTGATTTGCTGGTGTTGGTGGTGGTGGGGCTATTAAGCCCGGCTGTATGGTCAGGGGAAGATGGTTCCTTTCTGAACTTGCCGACAGGGGATTGCAGTTTTCTGTGGGTTTCCATAGCTGGTAGGCTCTGTGTCTGTGTAGTCATACTCAGGTTACTAGATATTGGGTTTTGGTTCTTCTATGGATGTGCGATGTTGTTCAGATCTGAGCCCCTGAGGCGATTTTGACGTTGGGGGCCCCTATTCCATTGCCATCTTGGATCCTCAGCCTTATTATTTTGAAACAGGGTCTCACTAAGTTGTGGAGGGCCTCACTAATTACCTGAGGCTGGCCACGAACCTGGATCCTCCTGTCTCAGCCTACCAGGTACTAGGATTACAGGCATGTGCCGCCACGCCCGGCTGGTAATCTTTTTTTAATAATACGTTTTAATTTTTGTGTTTAAAGTACACAACAGATTTTATAGGACATACATATATATGTATATGTGTGTGTGTATGTGTGTATTTGCTGTAGTGTAAGTGATTAACATAGTCGTCATCTCACAGTTATCCATATTCCCCCTATTCCAAGAGTAGCTATAATATATTCAGTTATCAAAACCCTTAATTCAATACAGTGTTTTTAATTAAAATCTTGGTGTTATACATGAGATCTTTCAACTTATTCATCTTATTTATTTGCTACTTTGGATCTTTTGACCTGTATTTCCCCATTTTCTCCCCCAACCCCAACCCTGAAAATCACTGTGATATGTTCTATCTTTTTATATTTGACTTTAAAATGTTCTTATTTTTAGATTCCTTGTACAATATTTTTCTTTCTGTTTCTGGCTTATTTCACTTATTATATATGTCCTTCAGGTCCATCCAGGTTGTAGCAGATGGCAGGATCTCAATTTTTAAGGCTCAATAATATTGTATGTATGTATGTATGTATGGTACTGAGGATTGAACCCAGGGACATTCCACCTCTTAGCTACACCCCAAACCCCATTTTATTTTTCATTTTGTAACAGGGTCTCAGTAAGTTACTGCACACTGGTCTGCAACCTGCAATCCTCCTGTCTCAGTCTCCGGAGTACTGGGATTATAGTTGTGTAGCACTGCACCAGGCTGTGCCAGTTTTTTTTTTTTATCTCTGTCCATTGTTTGGCATCTAGGATGTTTCCATATCTTGGCTACTTTAAATAATGCTGCAATGAGCATGGGAGTGCAGATATCTTCACAAGATAGTGGTTACATTTCCTTTGGCTATATCCTCAGAAGAAGGATTGGCTGGGTCATACGGTAATTCTATTTTTAATTTCTTTAGAAACCTCCATACTAGTTTTTCTAATGGCTGTACCAATCTGCATTCCCACCAGCTGTATATGTTATCCTTGGATCTGAAATGTGCCTCCAAACCTCAAACAATTCAGCAATGTTTAGAGGTGAAATAAAACATGATGACTCTAACCTCATCAGTGGGTTAAATCATTGATGTATTACTGATTTGGATGAATATACTAGGCAGGTGAGCTGTGGCTGTAGGAATTAGGTCACTTGGGGTGTGGCCTTGTGATTTGTATCTGTCACTGGCCCCTTCCTTTTTCTTTCTCTCTCTCTCTCTGCCTTCTTCCTGACATAATCTGAGGAGCTTTCTTCTTCCTCTACTACCTGGAACCATGATATTTCTGCCTTGGAGCCACCCCACCATGGACTAAACCTCTGAAACTATGAGCCAAATAAACCTTTCTTCCTCTATGTTGTAGCAACGAAAAGTTGACTACACAGTGCACTAGGTTCCCATTTCTCTATACGCTCACTGACGTTATCTCTTGTCTTTTTGATAAATAGCAATTTGTGTGTGTGTGTGTGTGTGTGTGTGTGTGTGTGTGTGTGTGTGTGTTTTACTGGGGATTGACCCCCCTTAATGTAATTAAGGGTGGAGAAATATCAATCAAAAAAGGAGGTTACAAAACAAAAAAGTGAGGCAAGCTGGGCGTGGTGGTGCACACTTGTAATCCCAGTACATGGGAGGCTGAGACCGTAAGATTGCAGGTTTGTGGCCAGCCTTAGCTACTTAGTGAGGCCCTCCACAACTTAGTGAGACCCTGTTTCAAAATAAAGAATAAAAAAATAGGGCTGGAGGGTGTAGCTCAAAGGTAGAATGCCCCTGGGTTCAATCCCCAGTACTGCAAAAAAATAAAAAAAAAAGTGAGGCAAAGAGAAAGTACAAGATAGGATGGTTGAAATAATTCCAAATATATCAGCAATATAAATATGACTATATGTACCCTCTAGTTAAAAGACTGATTGCAGGATTGGAAAAAAACATAAACAAACCAAATCTTGTAGGTACAGAGTATTTATAATTGTATTACAATTTACAATAGAATTTTTATACCTAAATCATAAAAATATAGATAGGCTAAAAGAAGCAGAAAAGATAAATCATGCAAAATGAAAGTGGGTGTAGTTATCTTAATAACAGACTTTAAAGCAAATATTGAAGGTAAAGAATTACTACATATAAACAAACTGTATTGTATGGTCATTTATAGAATATTCTTTTCAAGAACACCTATAGGACTCAGGTGTAATGGTAGAGTGCTTGCCTGCTATGCTTGAGGCCCTGGCTTTCATCCTTGGCAACACACACACAGCTAAAATATGCACAAAATATACCATATTCTCTCTCTTAAAGCAAGTTTCAATTAATTTCAATGGTTAATATAATTGAGAATAATATTGGAAATGAAACTTATGGAATATAGCTAAAACAATAGAGATGCTTAAATATTTATATTTAGAGAGAAAATAGAGCTGGGCATGATGGTGCACACTTGTAATCCCAGTACTTGGGAGGCTGAGACTGGAGGATCCAGGTTCCCAGCCAGCCTCAGCTACTTAGTGAGGCCCTCCGCAACTTAGTGAGACCCCGTTTCAAAATAAAGAATAAAAAATAGGGCTGGGGGTGTAGCTCAGAGGTAGAATGCCCCTGGGTTCAATCCCCAGTTTCGCAAAAATAAATAAATAAATAAATAAATAAATAAATAAATAAAAATAAACGAGAAAATAAATGAGTTAACCATTTAACTTCAGAAGTTAGCACAATATAATAAATCCAAACAATGTATAAGGAAGGAAATGATTAAGAGCAGAAATTAATGAACTTGAAAACAAAGATATAGTAAAGAAACAGACCAATAGAAACAAATTCTATTCTTTTGAAAAGAGTAATAAATTAGACTTAATGCCTGTCAACTTTGGTTTAAAAAAGGGTGGGAGGAAAGGAATAGAATAACTGTATTAGAAATAAAAAGGGGATTTGACATATGTAATATACATTCCAAATATAAGAAAATATTTGAATAACTGAATATACATTTTGAAATTCTGTTGAAATGAGCACTTTCTAGAAAAAATATATATCCAAAGCACATAAGTTTAAAGCAAATTTAGCAAGAAATAGAAAATTCACATTATTCTGTATCTATTAAAGAAATGTAACCAGTAGTTAAAATCTTCCTACCAATAAAGCAACAAGGAATTAATGATTTCAGTCTTACACAGAATAGAAAAGTATATAATCTGCTTATTTTAGTTTATGAGGCTAATAAAGCCTTATAAGGATAGAATGAAAAGGGAAAATTATAGTCTCCTTACTTAACATATATTAGAAATCATAAGGAAATACTGGCAAACACTATTCAGCATTGTATGAAACACCTAAATTATTATTAAATTGGATTTAATCCAGGGAAGCAAGTTTGGTTTAAGTTTGGAAAAATATATCTGTTAACGTTACTCACCATCTTAGTAGATCAAATGTGAAAAAGCATTTAATAATTCAAATTCCTTAATTGTAAAAAGGAAAATAATTTACTAAAGACAAGACAAATTTCCTCAAACATTGAAGCAAATGTAGTTAAAAAAATTGAAAATAAAAAATAGCACAGAGCAATTGGAGTAAAGTTATTACTCAAAATCTAAGTTGGATATTTTGGAAAGAACTGACAAAGTTTTGTTGGAGAAAAATCTTGCTATCAGATTAGGTATGGGAAAATTGAGCTAGTTAGCTTAGTTGAAAGTTAAAGAAGGAAACTATAAGAATGTATACTCACTAATCTTTTATTGAAGGGCTATGGCCTTTTCTTTGTGTGGTAGTTCAGATACAGATTACTTGTATAAATAATACCTATATTTTTATCTATAATTTTCAGTTTTAAAATTGTTATGGGGAGTAAGAATCTAAAGAACATGAAGTGAAATCTGAATGCAGAATACTGCTAGATTTTTATGATTTTGTCCTAAATTTTTAGGTCAGTACTGGTCCAAGTCCCATTAGTTAAGAAGACTCTTAACTGTGGTGGAGAAGGAAGGGTATGGATATGGAAGCAAAAGTGAGCTGGGACATGGTTGCAGAGATAGTATGATAAAAGAAACTGTATTTTATAGTAATCATTTGTTGACTATATAAAGCATCTTGTCTTTTTTGTATTTGATCATAAGTAGTAGATTGTTTTCCTCTTGAGCTTAATGCAATTTCTTGTCTCAGATTTCAAAATAGTTTTTCAACTTTTTTTGGATTTTCATTCTCCAACTCTTCAAGTAAAGAAAATAAAAATAGAAATAACTTTGGTGCTACAAGAGCAGACTAGATGTGTGTGTGTGTGCATGTGTTTGTGTATATATGTGTATATGCAAATATACATACATATGTATTCATTCTGGATAAGCATATGTATGCAATCTATATATCTAAGTACATGAATAAAATTGGTGGAAAACCATTGAGTCTATTTTAAAAAAACATATTTTGAAATTATAGATGAATTATTTATTTATTTATTTTTTGGCAGTACCGGGGATTAAACCCAGGGGCATTCTACCTCTGGGCTACATCCCCAGCCCTATTTTTTATTCTTTAATTTGAAACAGGGTCTCACTAAGTTGCAGAGGGCCTCACTAAGTAGCTGAGGCTGGCCGTGAACCTGAATCCTCTGGTCTCAGCCTCCCAAGTACTGGGATTACAAGCATGTGCCACCACGTCCAGCTAGATTAATTATTTTTAATGCAATTATATTCCAAATATTTTTAGATGTTGCATCTATTGAGAATATTAATAGTATACTTTGTATAATGTTTAAATGGTTGCAAATTGAGGTGAATTAGTTGTAAGTTGAATTACAAGCAGCCTGTTTGTATTTTTAATTTGACACTCTTTGATAAGGGTTTGGGGCATGGACAGGAAAAGGGGAGGTGTTAATCAAAGGGTAGAACATTATTTTTAGACAGGAGCCATAAGTTTTAGTGATGTATTGCACAGTATGGTGACTATAATACATTATTGTGTGTTTTCAAATTGCTGAAAGAGTTGATTTAAATGTTCTTACCATAAGAAAGGATATATATATATATGAGGTAATGGGTATGTCTGACATAGCCATTCTATAACATATACATGTATATGTAATTATTATTTCTAATTAAAATCAATAAATAAAATGTGTTTAAAAGGTAAAAAAGTCAGTATGTTTATATATACTTTACCCTTCTGAAAGAGATGTTTTTTGTTTTTAATTTCAGATAACCTAATGAGGCCTCTTTTGAATTATGGTATTGCTTGGTGAGCATATCTTTTTATTTTCTATTACTTTTTAGAGTTCTATCCATTAATTTATACAAATGAGTTATATTTTTGGATTACTGTTGCAGTATGTCTATGGGTTTCCTGATTGAAGAGACTGCACCAGTAGTTTGGAGAGGCCTTATGGTAATGTCGGCCATTGAGAAACTGTTGAGGCAGGTAAGAAAGTTGCATTAAATATCATTTACTATTGGCAAGGCTGTGGTTAATGCCACAGAGAATTATTAAAGTTTTCAGTCAAGTCTGAGATGTTTTGCAAAGGAATATACTTGGTGGGCTGAATATATAGTGAGTAATGTGGCACTTAATGGGTTATGTGGCGCCAAGGCCAAATTTCACTGTTACATGATTTAATCTTTCCCATTGTTATGAGCACTAAAATCCTAATGTCTTATTTTATATTGTTTTGTTGGTTGTTGAGTGTACAATAAGAAGAGCAAGTCTATTTTATAAGTAATCTGTCTTCTTTAGACTTATGGTTAATTTCATTGTGGCCACAATTGAGTTATAGGGACAGTGTGGAAATTTCCCAGATGTAGAAAAAAATTATATAAACTGTGGTACTTATGATTTTAAATTACTTAAGAAAAAAGTATTATTTTGTTTCACTTTGAATTTATATAGTTTTTTTATAATAGCTTTCCATCAATTCTAATTTATCTTTAAGAAAATATTTGATTGGGTAATCTAAATGTATCGGAGGGCTATATGTTATTTATAGTTTGCTTGGAATAAATTTTATATTTTTCTCAGTAGATGTGAATTTATAGTTATACCCTGGGTAAATATTAAGTCATTTGCATTTATTCTACCAATAATTTTGTTATAGTTTACATGTGTTGTTATAGTTTGGAATTTGGATGTGAGCCTTTGTCCTCTAAAGGCTCATGTGCTGAATACTTGGTCTCCAATGGAACAATCTTCAGAGGTGGAGCTTTGGGGAAGTAATTGGATCATGAGGGCTCTGATCTCATCGGTGGATTAATCCACTGATGGGTTCATAACTGAATGGACTATTGGGAGGTGGTGGAAACTTCAGGAGGCGAGGCCTATTTAGAGGAAGTAGGTCACTGGGGGCATGCCTTGGAAGGTATACATTGTTCCCGCCCCTTCCTTGCTCTCTTTCTGCTTCCCTGGCCACCATGAGGTGAGCACCTCTCATCTGCCTTGTATGACCTGCCATGATGTTGTGCCTTGCCAAAGGCTCAAAGCAGTGGGGCCAAGTGGCCATGTACTGAATGAAACCATGTACTAAAATAAGTCTTTCTTTACAAACAGTGCTATAAGATTTACTTAGTTGTCTTTTAAACTAATTACTAATTTACATTGTTTGAATTTCTGATGTTAGACCAACCTTGTGTTCCTGGAATAAATTCTTCTTGGTCATGATATTCTAATTATAATGTATTATAATTACTTTTAATATAGTGTAGAATTCAATTTGCTAGAATTTTGTTATGGACTTTTGCATCACTACTTATGAGGTATATTGGTTTGTGATTTTTTCTTCCTGTAGTCTTTTTTTAAGTGCTGTATGAGAGTTATACTGGCCTTAAAACATGAATTGTATCTCTTGGTATTATTCTGTTGCTGCTTTAGGAATTATAATATGTTTTCTTAATTTATTACAGAGATTTTTAACTGCTTTCAAAGGAATAAATGAAAAGATAAAGAGATGAATGATAGGATCCCTGTGTAGAAGTGAAGGGCCACTGGATGCTAAATATCACAACTGTTAGTTTTGTCTAGCTTTTGCAACTCTGTTTATGAACTCCCTAGAGCCTGCAAGTTGACATGGGCAAACCTCTTGTTAGACCTAAGGTTGGTAACTCCCATGGCGAAGGGCCAAAGGGGGGGAAATATCCAGAGAATAAATGAGAGAAACATTGAAGTCAAGTCCTGGTTCCCAGGAAGACATGTAGTTAGGAGGGATCAGGAGATGGGGGAAAGTAAAGGGGTCAAGTAACAGGGAAGCAGTGACTCAGTAGCTTTTGGTGAAACAGTGTGAGAAGTCACAGATAAATTGTTTGAAGGAAGGAAAATTAGGCATTTTTTTTCCAAATAGAATTTGGAAATGAGGTTATATGTGAAGAAAGTTAGATCTCTAAAGTGAGAAAAAATGTCAAGGATCACTTGATCCCATCAAGGTGTGGTGGGAGTAGAGTTACCAGATATAATGTGGGACACCCAACTAAGTTTGAATATCAGGTATACAGTGAATAGTTTGGGACATACCCCTACTAAAACATTATCCATTGTATCTGATATTCAAGCTTAACTGAGTCTCCTGTACTTTTATTTGCTAAATATGGCAACTCTAGGTGGACAAAGACAAAGGTAAGAGGTTAGGAGAAAGTAGGAAGGCTAGTGGGGTGAGCCAGACTTGCTTGAGAATCAGAGTTTGAGGTAATATGAAAGGCAGGTTATTGAGCCCAGAATGGCAGGCGTGAATCATTGAAGCAAGTTGAGCGTTAGAATAGGAGATGGGGAGGAGAATTGTAAGAGGGCTCAGAAGCCCTATGTAATTTAATGAAGGGAGATGGTTTGTCAACTACTTTTAACACATCTGCAGGTCTTCTGAAGGATAACCTGTTTTTCAGAATACAGAAGCAGTGGTATAGGAAGTCTCTTGGTCTCAGCTCCCCAAAGTCTAGTAATTTATCTGTATAATTTCACCACACCTCCTTCCAACCTTACCTGTTAGTGGAAGAGAAAAAAATATGATGTAAGTTCATGAGTGTATATTGTGATGTGTTGTGAAAAAACTTGTTAGGACATAAAAGCAGAAGTTTAACTTTAGTGTCAATTAAGAAAACTGGGTAGATAAATGCTAGAATGTAATTTTGAGTACTAGATTTATCAGTATGTGTTTATTTTTATTCTCCAAATATTTGAAACAGTTTCTCTTTATTTTCCACTTTGACTTTAATAATTAAAGGCATGAACATCTAGTATCTTTCACCCAATGAATAACTAATAGTTTCTAACTTTTCTTTTATTCGTGAACATTCTGAGTATTTTTGTCTCCTAAATTTTGCTCAACATAGATATAATTAAAGTAAAATGAAGGAAGTCTTTACTTAGGGTCTTTGAGTTGGGAAATGTGGAATATTAGAAAAATAATTTTAGTGATTAGAAAAAAAGCTAAGAAAGGAAAACTTCAAAGGCTGGTGTGGTGTGAGCACCTGCTGTGGTCGCAATGTAAACCCTGGAGACCGGGGCTTTTGGCAGCAGTTCCAGTGCTTTTAGCTCAGTCCCCAAATGTGAAGCAGATGCCAGTGTTCTTCTCCAGGGCTCTGATAATGGCATATAATGAGATGGTTGTTTCCTAGCAACTAAAGAAGCAGTTTCCCTTTAGCTGCTCCTGCAACAGGAATGAGACATTTTCCCTTGATAGTTGGTATTAGTGATTTCCCTGACAATGGAATTTCACTTTTGAATAAGGAATGGTTTCAGTCTTTGGTTTCCTAAAGAATTTTGCTTTTGAGTTGGGTTAAGCTCTGCTTAATCCTGTATAAAATGAAGAAAAAAACCCACAACTGTTTGAACCCTCTAAGTACCTCTCCTGGGAAGAGCTAAAGGAGTTGGATACATAGTTTCTCAAATGGCAAGTGATTATACAAGAAGCTATAATAGGTATATTTTTCCCAGTGTTTAATAGGATAATTAACAACCAAATTCTTTTCTGTACTTAATGTTTGCAGCAAATAGAGGTTTATTAGGTAATGGCTAATGTGTTATGGAAATAAATACATATAAAATTTTATTACTGGTACTATTTTAGCATAAAATCTATACAGTAAAAACATTCTCTATAACCCTTTGATTTCAGACAGTATTTTATACCCAAAAAATTATTATACTCAAAGATTTTAAACAGGCCCTCAGAGTTCTCTCTAAGGTGAGTTGTTAAACAATTCAGTGTTTATCTTTAAATAGTAGTAGTTGTCAGGCATCTACACTTAACTGAATCATACTTTTAAATCTTTCCTATTTGACAGTAGTAATAGATACAGAAATCTTCTGACTGTTAAGATATATGGAGGCATGAGAAAATTACTGCAGGCAGCCTTCTTTGTAGTCATTCTTAGTTTAGACAGTTTCTAAGGAAATTACCCGTTTTTCTTCTTTTGATATTATATAGCTAATAAAAAGTACCTTCCTCATCCAGATTTATAGTATGATATATTAAGTTTCAAACATTCTTAGGCACTTAGGTAAAGAGATAAAATATTAAATGATGTTCTTAAGATAATTAAGTTAGCCGTATCTAAATATAACAAAGAAATTTATTACCTTGCAGCGGAAAGGTTCACAAACTATGTGTTAACTATAAGTGAAGTCATTGAATGTCTGTATTTTCAGTTTGGGGCATTTGACCTTATTCCTTCTTCTTTATGATTTTTGCCTCATCAGGTACTTTAGGAGGTCTCATATTTAAAAATACTTTATTAGGACTCCAGGCCGGGCGTGGTGGCGCACGCTTGTAATCCCAGTACTTTGGAAGGAGGAGACCGGAGGATCCGGGTTCGCGGCCAGCCTCAGTTCTCTCCCTGTCTCTCTCTCTCTCTCTCTCCTTAGTGAGGCATTCCGTAACTTCGTGAGACCCGGTTTCAAAATAAAGTATAAAAAATAGGGCCGGGGGCGTAGTGCGGAGGTAGAACGCCCCTGAGTTCAATCCCCGGTACCACAAAAAAAAAAAAAACTTTATTAGGACTCCATGAAACATTACTAATGAAGAACACTAATTCAGTTGAACAGAGAGTAAATTTCAGGCATCTAAGACTTATACTTATTTTTTTAAAAGCCCTTTAAACGTGAACCAGAGTTTTTATATAATATAGCTCAATTATTGCTTTTAGATTTTTGGAAGCTTAATCTGAGGCCAAAGAGTCAATTATGCTAAGCCTAGTGTTGAGTTCCCCTTTTCTGTTTAAAAGTATAGATTAGTAAGTGAGGAAATAGAACTATAACTGAAGTCCAGTTCTTTGAAACCATTTTATAGGACAATATTATCTAATAAGTGGCTTAGAAGTTCCTTTTAAACACCATATATGCATTCATTTGTTCAACAGTTACTTATTGAGCTTGCATCAGATAATCAGTGCTGTACCTCAAAGATGTCATTAGATTTTGTGTTTTTCAGCAGAAGACAGGTGTTGGCGATGTACTGTGTCTGGGGTGTTGGTTAGGTTCTGAGGATGCAAGGATGTGTCAGACATAGTCCCAGACTTCAACATTGTAAAATAAAGCTTTTAGGTACAGACCTACTTTTGATGTATAAGCATGACATTTAGATGCACTGGAAATTTTGAATATTTTCACATACTGTTGTACAGTTTTTTAAGGCAATCACAGTTGGAATTAGAGAACAAGGTTGAGTTTTATATAGTATTGACCATTCAAGTTGGTGGTGGTGTTACCGGATATCAGTCTCATTTAGGTTAGAGGATAATATCAGTCTCATTTAGGTTCCATGTCATGGAAGAAACCCTGCAGTCAGCATTGAAAGAGAACAAGTTGTCAGAAGGAGTTAGAAGCAGGCTATGAATATTAATTGCTGATTATTTCCTCCAACTTGAAAAGCCTTTCTTTTTCTGTTAATTATCAGTGATGACTTACATGAACCTCCAGTGCACTGTGATGACTGAGGACTTACCTATGCAGTTTTGAATATTAAAATGTAATGTTCTTTTTTACATGTTGCTATTATAGGTATCTAAGACCAACAGCTATTGCAGGGTTTTGTTTTGTTTTGTTTTGTTTTTAGACTGGCAACAATTGTTCCCAGTTTTCCACACAAGTCATTTATGGCAAATTGCTTAAACACTAGAGTAGGTCTGTCTCTACTTCACCAATTTACTTTTGTCTTCTGGTTCCTATTAATGCAGGTGTAGAGACACTTTTCATCTAGTAAAACTACTTAGTAATCTAAAGCTTTACATGGGTAATTTTATCTAGAAGACAATAGAAATAAAGCAAAGCTACCAAAGTGTACACAATGAGAGTTAGTGTTTTACAGTGTCAGTCACTCATACGCACTTCTTGTTGTGTGTGGTGTGGAACTGGAAAAATTTGTGAAGCTGGGAGCGCCCTGGCTCTGGGAACTTTTGACCCTAACCCAGCACCCAAGAAAGCCTCCAGTTGTAGCCCTTTAATTATATACAATTGCACTTAGATTATCTTCTGTTCTACATCAGCGATTGACCTTGGATCAGCCTTAGTTCTGGCACCTTTGGAAGATGCAGGCATCTTAATGTTCTTGGTGGTGAAATTTTTTCCTTAGGCCTTAGGCCTTTCGCACATACCTTTCCCGGTCCTGGATGCAGGAACTAACATCCCACCTTCTCCCATCTGTTGTATCATTAGCTGTTTTTTCACACTGGCTCTCTCTTTGGAGCGGTTAGGCTTCTTTACTATCTAATTACCCAGCCTTCTTCCCTAGAACTTTTCAATATGGTGTTAGGTTTCTCATCCCTGATCTTCCTGTTTCCAGTTCAAAGCCTTTGTTTTCCTTTGGATGTATCTTTTTGCCTGAATGAAAGTCATGTGCTGAGCCTTTGTAGGCTAACCTAACCTCTAGGAATGGTTGAGGACTTAGGTTACAGTTTACTTCCCTGCCATTGACTCAAGTGCTTCCTAAGGAGAGGTGGACTTTGTCTTGATTTTATTCCTTCATATTCATTTTTGGCAAATCTATATAGAGAATTAGACTTCTTACTTTCAGAACTTGGAATTGGGGGTACAATTTGACTCTTCAGTCCAAATATAAAAGTGAAACAATTTATGATTTTATTTATGGATTTTTCTGGCATCAAAATAAAGAACTAAGGAAAGTTAGAGAAAAATGGAGTATGTGGTCTAATTCTAGGCATGAATCTAATAAAAGAGCAGGAAAGCAAGTAACAAGAGAAAAGACATAAAGGAGATCGAAGCTATAATTGGAGTTTAAACTTGGCCAGTGTTTCTTTGATAAAGCAAAGGTATTTATCCTTTTGTGTCTGATAACAGAGAAACTTTCCTCATTTCCTTGTGTATGTACCAGAACAAAATAATGAAATAGAGGTCTTGGGACGGTCATTTCATGTTAAGGGCAGGCTCTTACTGTAGCTCAGACATAAGTGGGAAGCGTGCAGGAAGCTGGCTTGTTTATAAGAGAATTGATAAAATGGCACTGTCCCATTCAATTGAAAACCAGCAGTCAAAATTAGTGCAAAAGGAAGCACTCCTAGAAAAATGTGCCAAGCCAGTGGAATGTATTGATCAAAGGGGAATGAAAGATGTCAGACACAATTCATTAGCAGCAAAAACCAGCGAGGCTAAAGTAATTTGCCTTTGAAAATGAATAAATTAAAAAAGGGGACTGATTGCCAAACTCTTACAATAGCCCATTTCTATCATGAACACATCCATGAGAATTCCTAACTTTTTTACTCAATTCTCTTGATACAGACTTTTTTTTTTTTTGCGGTACTGGGGATTGAACCCAAGGGCATTTTACCTCCGGGCTACACCCCCAGTCCTATTTTTTTTTTTAGTCTTTATTTTGAAACAGGGTCTCACTAAGTTGCGGAGGCCTCACTAAGTACCTAAGGCTGGCCTCGAACCCAGATCCTCCGGTCTCAGCCTCCCAAGTACTGGGATTACAAGTGTGCACCACCACACCCGGCTTGTTACAGACTTTGAAGAATAATCTATAATGGTTTGAACTAAGTCTAGGATGGGGGCAATTATAAAAGAGAGTCTTATTTTCTGCACTGATAGTTAAAAAACCTTAATGAAAGTCATATAAAATTACTTGCTGAGCCTTTAGGAGAGCTTCTTAGAGCTGTGTCCTCTATTGGATGGGCAAGGGCTTACCCTGTCTCTTCAGGGGCAGAGGAGGGATCATGGGGTCAGAATTGGATGTCAGAAGCCTGCTGGAGCTGTTCAACACTCCAAAGGGACTTCAACAGATTCCAAGCAGGCAATGAGGAGAGTTACGAATAGCACTGGGGATTTTATAGGATCCTGACCTCTTTACTGTTTAGGCAGATACTATATTTCATTAATTTTAAGACACATATTTTTCAAATTTTGATATCTCTGAAATCGAGTATATTTTATAATCAACATTTTGACATTGTGTCAGTTTAACTTTTAGCATTTTATTTTATTTTATTTTATTTTATTTTATTTATTTATTTATTTTTTGCGGTACCGGCGATTGAACGCAGGGGCGTTCTACCTCCGCGCTACGCCCCTGGCCCTATTTTTTATACTTTATTTTGAAACCGGGTCTCACGAAGTTGCGGAGGGCCTCACTAAGGAGAGAGAGAGAGAGAGAGACAGAGAGACAGAGAGACAGAGAGACAGGGAGAGAGAGAGCAAGAGAACTGAGGCTGGCCGCGAACCCGGATCCTCCAGTCTCCGCCTCCCAAAGTACTGGGATTACAAGCGTGCGCCACCATGCCCGGCTAACTTTTAGCATTTTAGTTTAATTCTAGTATTTTTTTCTTTCTTGGTTGTATATAAAATAAATGTATCTTACAGTCTGTGGTGTTTTAGATATGTGAGATACAGTATTTTTCTGGTGACTATCTTAATGCTGATTGATTTGTATTCCCATCTTTATCATAATTGCTGTTGAGTGATTCTATGTCATTCACTTTGGTCAACTTTTAAAGTTTATTGTTGAAAGACTTTTAAACTGCTGGTGATGGTTTTGGTAGCCTTTTCATCTTTTTTTGTCTTCCCATCATTAACTTTATTTCTTCTCTTATCACTTACTCAGAGGTTGCCAGATTATTCTTTCCAAAGCATAACTCTCATGATGTCAGTCATTTCAAAACCATCAATGTTACCTTTTAAAATAACCTGTCCTCTGGATTATTCATTCTTTCAGTAGTTAGATTTTAGGAATATTATTGTAAATAAGAAAGCCATGAAGCCTGCCCCATACATTCTTTTGGCTACTGTCAACTTTATTAACTTAAAAAATTGTCAATGCTATGTGATTATTCATTGTTTGAGAGTAATCCTATTTACATTCATAGGTATTTATGTGTTTAATGCTTGCTTTACATAATATGAATTTGGTGTTGATAAGTTGTTCATCAAAGAAATGACTTTTAGTGATTTAGACATCATTTTTCGGCTGTGTGTGTCTGTGTGTATTTGTGTGTATGTGTTTATGTCAAGCCTATATGTCTATAGAAACAAATGTTAGTTCATTATAGTTAGTTTATTTAGGTAGAGGTTTAGTTGGGTGCCTTAGTTACCTGAAATCATGAAATTATATTGGTCGAATTAATGTATTATCCCTAGATAATTCTGTACTGGTAAAAGTATCTACCTATTATTGATTATTTACTATGTGCTAAGCCTTATACTGTTTACCTGTAGTATTATCTCATTTAATCCACACAATTCTGTCTAATAGGTATTGTTATTATTATTTTATGAAAGAGGAAACTGAGGCATAAAAAAGTTAAATAACTTGAACAGGATCCACATGTAATCTCACTAATTTTCTAGCCTGAGCTTTTAACTAAACTGAACAACCTAAGTTTTAAATTTTCACTTCAAAGAATAAAAACACTTTTTATGTCATCCCTGAGATGTTAATTGATATTAATGCATTACGAGTTTTACTTCACTTCCATCGATGCTACAGACATACATGAAATTATCAATGCCAGTCTTAATATCATGTACAGGGGATGGGGAGGGAGAGGAGAGGGAGCCAGGGCGAAGCTCATCAAGTGCTGTGTGAATGTGTGTCCCTGTCATTCTGAAGTTCATTATGATGTGAGATTATGGTGCACCAATAAAAGAATATTTTTTAAAAAAAGTTTTCCTTGTCATTTGGCTGCAGATTTTGTGTTTTGTACATTGTACTTTAGAGGACACTTATGAGAAAAGTTCTTTTGTAACTCTCTACTCTGACATTCACTATTCAAATGCCCCCTTTTCGTTTGATGTCAATTGAATTTTTATTAATTTAGATAATATGTTATTTGGGGGCAGTTTTTATATGGAGGCAAGTTATAAAGTATTTTCAATAATGTGGCAATGAGATGTTTGATAAAACCTGTATAGTGATGTCAGTAATTACAGTAATAGAATTCATTTATTAATGTAATTGCCATAATTAGCCTTTAAATGTTCTTACCACGAAAGAATAAATATATGAGGTGATAGGTATGTTTGGTAGCTTGATTTAATTATTCCACAATGTTAGTGTATAGTAAAACATCAAATTGCATCCCATCAATATATAGTTATTATCAATTAAAAACGAAATAAAATTTAAAAATCATACTAAAATTATTTAAAACACTTATTATTTGGACATGATCGCATTGCACTGATATATAATGGCATTTTCCAGTTCCCTAGAACAAGGTGTTATTTAGTAATGGGAGATGACTTTCTGTCTCATCGATTTAGCAAGTGTCTGTTTTATCCAGATTAAAACTCAGCAGTCCTTTTCTTAGTGGCTGATTGTTAAGATGTCTACAGTGCTCAGGGGGATTTATGGAAGCTGATGGCTACTAGTAGTTCGGTAGACTAGTTACAGTGACAGTGTCAGCTAACCTCAGGTACTGGGTTCTTTTCTAACTATCCCCCCCTCCCTGTGAACAAATGGACTTAGGAAGGAATATATATTGTGAGAAGTTAGAGGGCATAGACCCACAATACTGCCCTCACTTCTGACCCTGATTACAAGCTCAGGGGTTCCCTTAAATTCAGTAATAATTTGCTAGAAGTACTCACCAGAACTCACTAAAAGCCATTATACTCACATTTATGGTTTATTATAGGAAAAGGATACAGATTAAATTCAGGCAGGAAGAAGTACATAGGGTAGAATCCAGGGAGTTAGTAAATGCAGAACTTCCACTGTCTTCTCGCTACAGAGTCAGGCGTGTTAATCTCCTGTCACTGATGTATGACAACGCGTGAGCAATATTGCCAGCCAGGGAAGATCACCTGAGCCTTGATGTTCAGAGCTTTATTAGGGCTCTCTAAATGACTTGGGCATAATTCATTGTCTAGGTATCTGATCTCAGAATCTGTTCTTGTGCCCCTCCTGGCATGATCCAGCGCCCCCACTCTAAATCACATTACTATATGGCCAGCTCAAGGCCTGCAGGAAAATAGTGTAGACCTAACAGATGACATCCTAGAAGCTAAAGTAAAAAACCAGTTATTTTGGGTCTTTTTTGGACAAGGTTAAATTACTTACTACATAGAAATACAGGTAGAGAGCTGGGTGTGGTGGTACATGCTTGTGATCCCAGTTCTTGGGAGGCTGAGACAGGAGGATTGCAGGTTCGCAGCCAGCCTCAGCAAGTAGTGAGGTCCTCTGCAACTTAGTGAGACCCTGTGTCAAAATAAAGAATAAAAAATGGGCTGGGGGTGTAGTTCGGAGGTAGAATGCCCCTGGGTTCAATCCCAAGTACCACACACACACACACACACAAAGAAATATAGATAGAGGGTCTTTAATCTGAAAATAAAATTTCCAAAATGCTCTAAAATCTAAAATCTTTTGAGTGCTGACCTGATGGCACAAGATGAAAATTCCACACCTGACTTCTCATGACAATTTGTAGTAAAAATGCAGATGCACTACAAAAATATTGCATAAAATTAGTTATAGGCAATGTGTTTAAAGTGAGTGTAAAATATGAATGAATTTCATGATTGGACATGAGTCCCAACCCCAAGACATCTCATTGTGCATATGTAAATATTCCAAAATTTGAAAAAAATTCAAAGTCTAGAACCTTTCTTCCCAAGCTTTTGGGATAAGGGATACTCAACCTGTAACATGAATAATACTGGTTCTCAAATGAATGCATGTCTAAAACTGAATTATGTATGAACATTGCTACTGAAAATTTCTAGGTATTATAACTTAGAAAGGGAATTCCTTAAAAGTACAGTTGTTCTGAGCTGTAGAGTTCTCCATACCAGAAGACACTAGTACTGATCATTTCAAATACCTTGAGCCCTGTATGCCATATTCCTGACATTCTTGGTAATTGCCCAAATATAAGCCCTCTGGGTCCCTAAAAAAAGAGGGGCTCATCTTTAGATCATTTAGAACTTCCTCTCTCCTAAATCTAAACATTCCTTTCTTCTCTGATTTTTTATTTTGTGCTTCTGGAGCTCCAGTTTTATATTAAATAAATTCTCTTTAAATGACAATTGTGCTTGCCTGAAGACATTGCTTTTCACGAAGTCTTCTTAAGTGGGTGCATCTCATTCTTTCACTCATCGTCTACCTAAAGATAGGGTAAGGTGTGACATATTCCTTGTTTCCTCAGACACCCCCTGTCCAGTATTCCTCCATACTTACATTCTTTTTGATAGCCATTGCTATTAAAAATATAATTGCCATCTCCTCATCTCTGGTCACCTTTCCTTGTTTGTTAAAGATGTCAGTACTTCCTTTTACTTCAGTTCTATCCACCATTCTGGATGACTTCATAGTCCATGTGGACAATTCACTTCTACACCTGCTTGAATGCCCGTTACCTCCATTCTACTTCAGCTCCCCATTCTCATGGCATCAAACTTGTCCCCTGGTGGTACTCATCTTATTCATCTTACCATAGTTTGCCATCTTTGCAGCTTTGTTATTATGGCCACTAAATCTCCGGTTCTTTAATGGTCCTACTCTGTCTGCTTTTTTATACATTTCATTTCTTTCCTAACACAGTTATAAATGGCCCATTATGTCTCCCACTGTATTGGTCAGGGTTCACTAGATTAACAGAATTCACAGAATGAATATATATAAAAAAGGGGTTTGTTAGATCAGCTCACAATGTAGTCCTGAGTTTCGACTGCACATGAAGAATCAGAGGAATCAGTAGCTGGTTGGGTGGTCTAAGATCTGGAGCCTTAGGATTGAAGCAACCACCAATTCAGTCCAGTCCAAGATGTGAAGATAAGGAAGCTCTTCGGAGAAATGATGGTGAAGTTTCAGCTCGAAGGCTGGAGGCCGACAATCTCAGACGAGAGCAGAAGATCAAGAAGCTCTTCAAGGAAACAGCAAAGTTGGAGACCAACGATCTCAGACGAGAGCAGATACGTTTTCTTCAGGAAGAGTCGTGGCTCCCTCTATGCAGCTTTCTCATTCTTTTATCTAAGTCCTGCACCTATCAGAACCCTGCTACCCACATTTAGGGCAGAACTTCCGGTTCAATATGCTGTTACACAACCAAAGTCACATGATCTTAGGTGGGTCAAGTTGACATACCAGACCAACTATCACACCCACTGGCTTGCTAATAACTTCAACTCCTTTGTCCCCTTGTTCTTCGATTGCACTGCCTACTCATTGCTACATTCCTTTCCCTCCAAACCTATTAATTCCAGTTTAGGATGGATTCAACATTCTGTTTTCTCCATTCTTACTCTTGGGCTGCTGAGTGCTGCTAGAGCGGACAGTACTATAAATGATTTCTAACATTTTCCCAGCAATCCCTAGGAAATGTTTCTTCCATTCTTTTTTCTCTCTCTTGCCTAGAAACCTGTTATCTTAGGCAGCCCTCTTTTATATTCTATATATGAGCTATTTTAAGATCAGCATTGTTATTCTGAAGACCTCTATCCTTCTGTCCCCCCCAGACTTATTTAAATTAGTAATCCTATTTTCTGCTTCACAAAGAAAATTAAATTTATATAGTGTAAACTTTCTCAACTCTCAGCCTTCTGTGTCTTTGGTGTCTTTCTTTCATTCTTCCATTCTTTTGTTCTTTGTGGTGTTGGGGATTAAACCCAGGGGCATTTACTTCCAGGCTACACCCTCAGCCCTATTTTATTTTTAATTGGAAACAGGGTCTTGCTAAGTTGCTGAGAGACTCGCTAGGTTGCTGAGGCTGTCCTTGAACCTGTGATCCTCCTGTCTCAGCCTCCCAAATACCGGGATTACAGGCATGCACCACCACACCTGGCTGGCTTCTTTCTTTCTTTCTTTCTTTCTTTCTTTCTTTCTTTCTTTCTTTCTTTCTCTTTCTTTCTTTCTTTCTTTCTTTCTTTCTTTCTTTCTTTCTCTTTCTTTCTTTCTTTCTCTCTCTCTCTCTCTCTCTCTCTCTCTCTCTTTCTTTCTTTCTTTCTTTCTTTCTTTCTTTTTCTTTCTTTCGTACTGGAGATTGAACCCAGGGGCATTCTTCCTTTGAGGTATGCCCCAACCCTACTTTTTAAAATTTATTTTGAAACAGGGTCTCCTAAGTTGCGGAGGGCCTTACTAAGTAGCTGAGGCTGGCCAAAAACCTGCATCCTCCGATCTCAGCCTCCCAAGATCTTTTTACCAACTTTTTCCCATCATTTAAACATGCATGTGGTAGGCAATATTGCCTGGTTATGTAAAAATCATTTCCAATCCCTTACTGATTCAAAATAGAGCTGAAAAGTCTAGTAATCTACTTGCTCTTATACCTAAGAATGGCCATGCAACCCAATGCTAGCCAATGAGATATAAGGGAAGTCTAATGAGGGGGGCGGTCACAGTAAGATGTTTTGCTTTCTAACAGAGGGACAAATTTTGTTCTTCCCCCTTATTTCTGTGGGGAATGTTTTAAGGACATGATGGTTGGTAGTAGTGGTCATTTTGTGGCAGAACAGGAAGATAGAAAGGGTTTTGGTCTTTGATACCATTACTAAAAAATGGGGGAAGGGGAACAACCCTAGAGTTGTCTGCTTTCCAACTTTAGTTAAGTAAACAATACGTGCCCTAATGGTTTAAGTATTGTTCATTAGCTTTTCTCTTCCTTGCAGCTGAAGGCATCTTATGATAAATAAGTTTTTCCTAGTTAAAACAAACAAACAGGAATAACTTTGTCTTGACTCCATGACTTTCACTCAATAGATAGCAGCCTAATCTTTGCTCTCTCTTCTACCAGACTTCTTGACAGAATTTCCCGCATCTGTTTCTCACTCCCTCACCTACCATCTACTTCTGTCTGTATTCTCTTCCTCCATACTTTTGCTGAGGTCACCAGAGATACCTTTAAAATTTTTTTATATATACTTTTCCATCCTTATTTTAATTGATCTCTGTAGTATTGGATCTATGGGCCTTAATCATGAAATGTTCTTTTCCATTAGTTTCTTTAACTGTATTCTCCTGTGTTATGTTTATCTTTTATCCTTTTTTTCCCTTTCTACTTTATAATTTTTCTTTTTTCTTCTTATTTTTCAAGTGTCAATCGTTAGCATAGGTATAATTATTCTAATTTTATAAGTTTAAAAATTAAATAGCCCAAGGTCATGTACTTGGTAAATGATGCAGTCAACATTTGGACATACTAAAACCTCTAAATTCATCCGTAGGAATCTCTTCTGATTTTATGCTCTCCCTGGCCAATTTTTTCTAGTCCTGAAGCCCAGATACTTAGGTTGAGCCCAAATGCCTCTCCTGGGTTGTAGACACCCCCACCTATCACAGTTAGCTCTTGCTTGACTGTCCCGTGGATTCCTCAGAGTCCTACTGCTTGTATTCATTGTGTCTAATTTTCCCATCTCTGCTGTTGTCTCTCCCCCAATGTAGTCCTTTTTTTTCTTCTGTTCCTTGGGAAAGCTATAACAGACTGCATACCATATCCCTATGTAATCTGAGCTATCTGACTAACATTTCTGCAGTATGGACCCCCCACCCCCCGCCATCATGTTACTTTCCTGATGTAGATTCCTGATGTAGAACCTTGTTGTTTTTCCCACAAAAGTTTAAACTCTAACTTGGGAAATAGGCCATTCTTGATCTGATCATGGTGTATTCCCATACTCCTACCTCCTTCCAGCTGTCCTGGACAGTTCCGTATTCCTGAATTCATTTTGCTCTCATGCCTCTAGGTCTTCACTCTTGCTTTTTCTCCTGCTGAAATACTCTCTTTTTGTAACTCCTTCTCATCCTTCACATCCCAGCTTAGATGTCAGTCTTTTGGGGAAGCCCTCTGTGATAACCCCTCACCCTGCGCTAAGTGCTCTTGCGTGATTGCATTGCCTTGAAAGGGCCGCACACTTTTGTCTCGGGGCCTTTGCACATGCCGTTTCATCTGCCTGCCAACTCCTCCATACCTCCACCCTCTGCTATCATTCCAGTCAGTGCTCTACAGACCCACGTTTCCCCTCGTCATAGAAGAAATTCTTCTCTTTACTTTGTGAAATGGAAACAAGTCTGTTGCATTCTTATGTTTTAAAAATTTAGAATTTTAGCCAGGTGTGGTGACGCACAGTTGTAATCCAATACTCGGGAGGTTGAGACCGGAGGATCCAGGTTCGCGGCCAGCCTCAGCTACTTAGTGAGGCCCTCCGCAACTTAGTGAGACCCTGTTTCAAAATAAAGAATAAAAAATAGGGCTGGGGTTGTAGCTTGGAGGTAGAAAGCCCCTGGGTTCAATTCTCAGTACTGCAAAAAAAAAAAATAGAATTTTGAACAGTTGGCTTTTAATTCTCTCCTTTCCTCTTAATCTAAGCTTTTAAAAAGAAAACAAAAATCCCAAGCCTGTTCTTTAGCTTTATGCTTCTCTAAGCATGCTGACATTGCCTAACTTGAGAATCGATTATGTGCCAGAAGTCAGCTGATGCTGTTAAAAAAAAAAGGTATTTTCAGCTTTCAGCCCTAGCCACTGAACCTGACAAGTTCTGACATCTCTTCTCTTGGCTGCCTCTCACTTCTTTTCCTGTTTCCATGGAAATGGACATCAGATCACAGACACATAGTAAGATACTGGTGGCTAATTATGATTGCAGATTTCTGAACTCTTTGTGCAGTGGCTGTTTTCGTGACTCTTGCCCACTGTGTCATATGTGGTGGTTAGCCAGAACATCTAAGGTAGTTTCTGGGTTTGGGAGCCAGATGAGGTTTTCCAAGTCTCGCTAACTGGTATCTTAAAATGTTTTCCTTGTTTTAACTCGCTAGAAAATATATTTTAATTTAAGAACTGTAATCTTATCAGAGAGAGCATTAGATTTCCAGCCAGGAGCCCTGGCCGTAGTCCCAGATCTGCTGCCCCCTCACTGTTTGACCTTGGGCAGTTCGTTATATTTATTGAATGAGCCATGGCTGCTACTTAGCCCTGCGGCTTATTTACAAATGACCCAGAGAAAAGACTGCCCTTCTGCCAGTGTGTTTTAGTAGAAAACATTGAAATAAGATATATAAATAATTTTAGTTAAGGAAATCAAACCAGATTTCTGGACATCTAAATGAAAAAGTATTTTTATCTTAGCCTTTTATTTACTCCTCTGCAAAATGATCAGAATAAGCCTTGCCATGTGGCTAGAAATGATAGGCTAACATGATCTCTTAAATATACATGTGGCTTCCTGAAACAAGTATAACCCCTATCTTATAGCAAAGTACAGTGATTAAAATTATGGTTGAAAAATTCTTTTCATTTTCTGTTTAATAAGGGGAGTTATTACATCGCTTATCTAATGTGTCTTTTATTCATATCCAGGATGTATGAGGATTTGACATAGCCATATATATACCACTGTGGTAGGCTTATCTATGCTAGGTCAGGATTTCTTTGTAAATCTAAATTTAGGACTTGGAAAGCTAGGTTTTGTTAAGTGCAGGAAGGAGCTGATGTGTACATATAAAATAGATTAGTATTTGTTGAGCTGCTTCTTCAGCATATAGTGCCTGCTCTATATCAAATGAACCTGCATAATTAAAATTGAGTATGAACAGAATAAATCTCTTTTTTATGTGACTACACAGAATAAAATACAAGCTCATACCACACTCCCACTTTTTTAGTTGCAAGTATACAGACAGAAGCCATACCTGTGTTCCGAGAACCGCTATCCAAACCGGGGCTCTAGTACCTGAGTAGCTAGTAACCCTGCCTAACAGGAGATGAACAGGAGCTGGATGTGGATGTTTGCAGTGAGGATACTTCTTTAATCAAAGGATACTTCTTTTACCTGGCCAACACCTAATGTCTAGTTGTCCAACCCATGAGCAGGGGCCCCTCACATGGGAAACATGTTTACACTGGCAGATACTCTTGTGGCTCTTGTGTGACCTGTGTCCAGTTTCTACTTGCCTGACCATCACAACAGGAAATGAGTTCAAAGATTTATTACTTACAGATCCTGGGCATGGAGGGCAGTCCTCCATCATCAGATCAGGCAGAGAGACAGAGGAGAGAGAGAGAGAGAGTCAGGGTCAGAGATAGAGACAATGTGCACTTGAGCAAGAGCATGGACTCTAGCAGTACTTACAATGGAAGAGGGTGGGGGTCATTCTAAGCTTGTTTTGCCACTTTCCTTTGCAGTCACCTTGGATTCCAGGAACTAAAGTTCTAGTGGATAACCTTTATGACCAGAGACCTAAACTACCCCAAATGACTGAGCCACGATGAGATTGCCCCCTAAACCGGAACAATTACTTCATGACAAAAGCAAGGGTGTCCCTCTACAGGAGTCGTCATCTCATGATGGGGGAAAAATCGCCCCCTCAAGTGATGATGCCCTTCCCAGAGCGTCACAGAACCAGTCCTGAGAAGATCATCCACGAGACCCGGTGTGACCAGGATGACTTACTCTACCTCTACACAACCCCCTAGCCATGCAAACCTCCACCCTTGCCTTTGTTCCCCTTTTCTGTGAAACCTCTGTCACTCCCTTGAAGACAGATCTTTGGTCACTGCACCCCTGTATTTGTTCTCCCTGATGTGGTAAAGATTTTGGATTTTTATTCCAAATGTGGTTAAAACCATAGAGGCTTTCAGCAGTGGAGTGACATGATCTGATTTTTAGTTTGAATGGATTATTTTGGTGTCTTGTGGAGGAAAAATTGAACTGAACATAGAAAGAAGGAATGAGAGCTGGGCATGGTGGCACATACTTATAATCCTGAAACAGGAGGATCACAGGTTTGCGGCCAGCCTCAGCTACTTAGTGAGGCTCTCCACAACTTAGTGAGACCCTGTTTCAAAATAAAGAAAAAATAGGGCTGGGGGTGTAGCCTGGAGGTAGGATGCCCCTGGGGGGAAGTGGGGGAGGAGGAGGAGGAGGAGGACGAGGATGAGGAGGAAGAGGAGGAGGAGGAGGAGAAGAAGAAAGAAGGAAGGAAGGAAGGAAGGAAGGAAGGAAGGAAGGAAGGAGAAAGAAAGAAAGAAAGAAAGAAAGAAAGAAAGAAAGAAAGAAGAAAGAAAGAAAAAGAAAAATAGACATAGGGTACCAATTCAAAGCCTGTTACAAGAATCCAACAACCCCATGAAGAAGAAGGAGGAGGAGGAGGAGGAGGAGGAGGAGGAGGAGGAGGAGAAGAAAGAAAGAAAGAAAGAAAGAAAGAAAGAACGAACGAACAAGTGAGAGAAGGAGAAGGAGAAGGAAAGAAGAAAGAACAAATGAGAAAAATAGATATAGGATACCAATTCAAAGCCTGTTATAAGAATCCAACAACCCCATGAGATAGGTTCTATTTTTTCTTTATTTTTTGGTAGGAATACAGAGACATATATTTTTTCTTTATTTTTTGGTAGGAATACAGAGACATAGGTTAACAAGCTTGTTCAGTGCTACAAATTCAGTCTGCTTTATTCCTGCCTTTATAGTATCTGACTCTCATGAATTAGTTTTAAGAATTTTGGATATTCATAAATTATTCCCATGTAGTTAGTAGATGTGTAAGTTTCAAATGGATGTTGTCTTTTCTTTTTTTTCTAACCGACAGGGATTTTGTCATAGTTTTATTTTTTTATTTCATTTCATTTATTGGTGCATCGTAGTTATACATTTTGATAAGTGTCAGGGTATCAGAAGCATGGATGCACACATTGCTCATTTTGCCCTCCCTCAAGTCCCACCCTATTCCCTCCCCCTTCCCTCCTTTTTATGCTCAGCATAGTGATTGACTCTGATAAGTTTATGTATATACATCATGTGCATTAGTGTATTTCCCTCTTCCCCCCTCCCATCTCCCTCAATTAGGTCACCTTCTTAGCTCCTCTAAAGTTTTCTCCTTTTTTGTCTGGAGTCCCTTCTAAGTCCCATTCTCCCTAGCTTCCACATATTAGAGAGAACATCTGACTTTTCACTCTTTGTGACTGACTAATCTCACTTAGCATAATGTTCTCCAGTTCCCTCCATTTCCCTGTAAATGATGTAATTTTGTTCTTCTATTGGCTGTGTAAAATTCCATTGTGTACATATCCTATAGTTTTGTAATCCATTCATCACTTGATGGGCATCTTGGCTGGTTCCAAAGTTTGGCAATTGTGAATTGTGCAGCTATAAACATAGATACACATGCATTAGTCTGGTAGTTTGGTTTCAGTTCTTTTGAGTAGATGCCTAGAAGTAGAATTGCTGGGTCATATGGTAGGTTCATTCCCATTCTTCTGAGGATCCTCCATACTGTTTT
>PVJS01012028.1:0-44589 GCA_004027185.1 Glis glis | reverse complement strand
GCGGAGGGCCTCACTAGGTAGAGAGAGAGAGAGAGACAGCGAGAGAGAGAGAGAGAGAGGGAGAAAGAGAGAGAGATGAGGCTGGCCGCGAACCCGGATCCTCCGGTCTCCACCTCCTAAAGTACTGGGATTACAAGCGTGCGCCACCACACCTGGCTCCAATTTTTCTGTGAAGTTGCAAGAAGAGAAGGGTATAGGATATAGATCAAACGGAGGAGGGAAAGTCTGAGAAAACCTAAGGAGCTCTCCAGACATAAGATACGTGACTAATTTACATATATGGGAGCTATAATCACATCTACCGAGCAAAAGCAGCCCTTCCACCCTTCAGCCCTTCCACCCTTCAGCCCTTCCAGAAGGTTCCCTAGAGACAGATTAAAATGGAGAAATCAGACAGGGATATCGAGCCTCTACTTTATATCATGAAAGGCTGCAAAAGTCAAAGAGGGAATCCCAAAAATCTGGGCTGTTTTTCCTGGTGAACTGTGTCGTCCATTCTAGGCCCTTCTCCAGAGATGGAGTTCCGAGCCGGGGTCGCCACTGTGGCTGTTGCTAACGAGACGAATGTGAGCAGAGGCCGCGTCCAGTCCATTTTAACACGGCTTTCCTCTCGAGCCTCTTGTCTGAACTTTCATAATCGCATGTTTGGAAATCGTTAAGTAGCTGCCTCGACTTGTTTAACGCAATGGCCACAGACGTTTCATCGAGCTGACACAGGATTTATGTCTCAATAACACAATAACATTTAGTGAGCGGCGTGGTTTCAGAACGATTTATGCCTGACCTGCGATTGGAGAACGATTTATACCCCAGTGCGGGGCAGCAGCATTGTGAGAGGCTCTGCTAAGACGCCCCGTATCCTGTGGCTGGCCAGCTCTCCACGGCCAGGAGGGAGGAGAGAAGGCAGGATTAACTTCCTGACATCTTTCCCTGATAGTTTTTTTATTAGAAAAAAATTAGAAGCCTGCACTAACTCCCTGCTCTCCACAAAATGTTTCCAATCGCTCTGGTTCCCATTAGTTATTTCTATAAACTCCAGATCGGTCTTGGATAGCTGGGGATGAAAGGGGTCTCGGGAACTGGCACCAGCAAGACTCTTTAGTTTACCATCGCGGATCTGGCCACACCGGAAGCGCCCGCGCAATGGCCAAGTTTTACGTATCGACTTGTAGGTCATCTCACTACCAAGGTCACTGGGTGCTGTTCTTGTCTGTGCTGATACCCAGGACAAATCGGCTCGTGGGCCCCAGCAATGACAGGTCCACACCGGCAGACCCCTAGAGACAGATGCAGAGAAAGTTCCCCGTGGTCAGAGTGTGTGCGGGCTCTGGCGTGGGTGAGCCTGGGTCTATGTATGGCTTCCGTGCCGCCCAGCTCTGCGACCATGGCCACGTTGCCTCATCTGTTTGTGCCTCAAAGGTCTCATCTATAAAGTAGGACAACAGTACCTAACTCAGGGGATCGATCTGAGAAAATGTGACTCTAAGAATATCCCAAATACTGCCAGGTGTGGTGGCACATGCCAGTAATCCCAGCACTTAGGGGGCTGAGACAAGAGGATTGCAGGTTCGAGGACAGCCTCAGCAACTTGGAGAGACTCTCAGCAACCTCGCCAGATACCCTGTTTCAAAATAAAAAATAAAAAGGGTTGGGGGTGTAGCATTGAGAGGTTAAATCACCCACCCACCAGCGGACCTCTCAAAGCTCCTCATCAGACCTGAGCTTTCTCCAGGTTCCTCTGGTCTCCTTTGACTCTCAGTGCAGTGCTCAAACCCCAGCGGGCTCAGCAGCTGGTAAATTGAAATGCAGCCCTTGCTGCCTTCTCCAAGGTGGAAGGTCAAGTGTGGGCTGACATCTCCAAAGGAATAAGCCCTTTTCTCTTGCACAAAGGTGATTTGCAACCCGTGCACCCCCAGGAGCCGCTGCGCACCTGAACCGGAAGGCTGGTCCTGCTTCCCACGGGAGCTCTGAGGAGGCCCAGGACCTGGCTCTTCTCTGTCCTCCAACCTGCACTTCCCCTTCATGGCGCTCAGCCCCTTTCTTGTCCCCAGGTCACCCCCATAGCCATTAAACTGGGGCACAGCAAGGTGACCAGTGAGAATAGTCCCCTATATATCGGATTCTCCGTCCCTCCTACCATGTGGCACGTAGTGGGTTCTCAGTACGTATATGTGCAACTGAATCTCACCTAGAATAAAAGTGTTACAAGGAAGAAACGAGTGTAAAACATTACCAGACCAAGCTAGGCCCGGTGACACACACTTTTATCCCAGTACTTGGGAGGCTGGGACAGGAGGATTGCAGATTTGAGGCCAGCCTCAGCAACTTAGTGAGGCCTTCAGGAACTTAGTGAGACCCTGTTTCAAAATAAAAAAAAATAAAATAGGTCTGGGGGTGTAGCTCGGAGATAGAATGCCCCTGGGTTCAATCCTCAATACTACAAAAACAAAAACAAACAAACAAACAAACAAAATAAAACAAAACAAACAATACTAAAATAACATTCGACACAACAAATGGAAAGTAGCCTTATGATAGAATGTGGCTTTTCAGTGGCTTTCTATTATGTCAGTAGGAAATCATATGTCCAGGAAAAAATTGTGGTGGCATCAACAAAATTCTTATTAAAGTCCGTTTTTTTGTCATATGAACAACTTATCTTTTGTTTTATAGAAAAATCAATAAATAGACTTGTTTTACATCTCTTTTTAATTGCCAATAAGATTTAATTCAGAGCAATTGAAAAATGGAGTAAGAAGTCTGAATTATAAAATGCCTTTAGAGAAATACATCATTTGATTGATTGATTGATTGATTGATTGATTTTTACTTTCAATTACTCAGAATTTTTTTTTTTGTGGTATTGGGGATTGAACCAAGGGGCGTTCTACCTCCGAGCTACACCCCCAGTCCTATTTTTTATCCTTTATTTTGAAACCGGATCTCACGAAGTTGTGGGGGGCCTCACTAAGTAGCTGAGGCTGGCCGCGAACCTGGATCCTCTGGTCTCGGCCTCCCGAGTACCGGGATTACAAGCGTGCACCACCAGGTCCGACTGCAATTACTCAGGAATTTCTAGTTAAGACAACAAACGTCTGCCAAATGGAGGATGAACACTGGCAAATAGTCTTAGTGAATGCATAAAAATAGGAATTGCTATGTTGCGAATAGTTCTTTCCAAATTTGGAAACTTTCTCTCTCATATGTAAATCAGACATCTTTATATTTTAATTGAAAGTTACAGTCATGTAGTAAACTGCTTGTGAACAATTTAGGAGTAAATTTCACTTTCACTTCCCTAAAAATGTTCATCATCTTATATTTTGGGGCCCCAAATAATCAGTTCATTCTACCTTTTTTTTCCCCAATGCAGCTGTTGAAGGATTACTGTTCTTCTTGCTGCATCCTCCTGCCTATTGCCTCTGCTCCCCCAAATCCACACCTCACATAGACACTAGTTCCTCTCTAAGAAATCTTCAGGGAAAAGAACATAGAAGTACCACTATTGGATGTGGCCAAGGCTCATAAATAAAAGAGTTAAATTTCAGTTACCTGGAAATAGCTACATCCTGCCAAGGCCGCAATCATTCTCTCATTTATAAATTCTAAGTTTAAATTAAACCAAATCCCAGGCTTTCTTGGTTCCAAATCTTCCCTTTTTGGCGAAGGTTGTACTCTTGGTTCAAAGAAAAGAAAGGCTTTCTTTTTTTTTTAAGGGGCTCAAGCCTTCTTGGACATCGGATGGCTTTTACAAAGTCCCATTTTGCTAAGCGCACTAGAATAAGAAACAGCTGGGTTGCATTTCCTTTGAAATGCACACTTAGTTAAAATTAAAGACAAAAACTAAAAAATAAAAAGCGCTAGAGAAAAACACTTTTTGGTTTTGCCAAGACCCAAACCATTTAAGAAAAAGAGGGAATAAGAAAAGAGAATAGTCTGAATTTTTTTCCAAACCAGTTTCCCCTTCTGTGGTACTGAACTTCATTAAGCCCAAAATAAAATGGCGCACGACACAAAATTACTTAGAACTGGTTCTGGAAACAGTTATGGGTCTGTAAGCATGAAGGGTTTCAAGAAATACTTCCCTTCTCTGTTCCCTCTACCCCAAGAATAGTTGCAGTCTTTTTAAATTTTTATTTATTCTTTTTTTGCCAGTCTCTTCCCAATAGATAGAAGACTCCTAAACAGAGAGGTTGAATTTAAGTAGAAAACTACAGGCTAGTTGCTTAAGTTCCTGGAAACATGTTGATAATACAAATAGTAAATAAATAATAAAAGGGATTCTTGGAATGGAAAGTCACTAGCTCCTGCCAGCTCCCTTTCACCAAACAACAGAGAAACAAAAAGTCAATCTTGCCTGCGAATTATAGATGAAACGGGCCCATATGTGGCCGTGTTGACTTCAATTCAATTTAACAAACACTACTCAGCACCTATAGAGTTTGAATCGTAGAATTAGGTGCTATGAGGGGATTGAAAAAAAAACTGAATGAAGAGCTAAGAAATGGGTAGAGGAAAAAGAAGGAGAAAACTTACACAAAAGGATAGAATAGAACCAGAGAACACCGCCCATTGATCAACATGAAAATTGGTTTATTTAAGTGTTCCCAAGATGCAAAACTTCCATGAAACTGCCTCTCTTCTAAAGTAGTTTACAAGCTGGGTGCAGAAAAGTATATTAAAAACTTGCATAAAAGGCGTCGTGTAATTATTCAATTATTCCAGTTAAGAAGTGTTTTTCAGAGTGGCTGAATTTGGAGTGATTGTGTTTTATTTGGAAGTCTCCCTTCAGAATTTCCAGAACTACGCTGACAAGAAAAATATTATTATAGCTTCATACATTTGTCAGGCAGAAATCTAAGTGCCTCACACCAGTGTTGGCAAAATTGAGTCAAGTTCATCTGTACTTGCGACTTTTTTATCTTTTCAGATTTCCCTTCACCCCCAACACAAACCCAAGAATGAACTTTCTTACACATTCTCATTCGGTCTGTATTTTTCTACTGGGAAAAAATTATATATAATATAGGTCAATTAACACAGAAGCAATACTATTTTATATCTTCTTGAATACCTTTGTACATTTTTTTTAAAGAGACCTCAATAAGTTGCTGAGGGTCTCGCTATGTTGCTGAAGCTGGCCTCAAACCTGCAATCCAGTAGAAATTTTGGTAAAACTTGATAATAGAGGCATAGGAACTAACTAAGAAATTCCTGGGTAAACTTAGGAGAGCAAAACTGTTGAGATTAAGGAACCATGTCTCTCCTTCTCTTCGTACCTTCTCGAAATCTCAGACATTGCAAAGGTTCTTTTAAGACTGTTCAGAACAGGGGGATCCCATATATGAAGCAGCTGCTCACGTGTTGGTAGTGACTGTCCATATAATCCGCCTGGCCCGGTTCTGACTGTCATGCTGAAGCCCCCATTCCTCTTTACCCACACTCTAGGATTCATGGTCGGCCCATCTGGCATCAATTTATGTCCTTTCTTTCTATTTGGCCTTCCTAGTAAGGCCTGCCTCCAGTCTCCAGCCCCATAACACCCCACCACCCTGGCCGGAAGAGGGGAATAAGGATGGGTTACCAACCCTGGTGCAGGCCTCAGAAGACAGAGGCAGAGACTGGGAACCAGGCTGGACGGCAGGACTGACAGGTAACAAGTGCCATTGTGGTGGGGTCCCCGGGGGCCCGCAAAGCCTGCTTTCCTTGGCTGGCTGTACTTGATAATTTTAGGGTGCCATACTGCTTTGAGGATTTAATCAAAGCTTCATGTCTTCTCCTTAGACAATATTTTAGGAAGAGTTCAGGGTGTTTCCAGAAGTCTACCCTGGACCCTCTCCTATGCCACCCCGTCTACCAGGAGAAGCAGCCCTGGTTGAACCCAGCCCGCCCCATGCTGCCAGCACTATTCAACCACAGGTTCCTGGCCCTCTGTGCTGTGCACAGCCCCCCCTGAGCCACTGATCCCGGATCCCTCCCCTCCCCACCCCACCCTGCTTCCCAGCCCAGACCCCTTCTTCCTGGTGTCTGACCTGGAATCTTAGTGTTTCACAGTTGTATCATCTCTCAATCGCTTGATCCCTTCTTGACTATAATTCTTACAGTGTCCTGGTTAAATTCAAATCATCCCTCCACCATGTCCAGCCCGGCCAACCTCTGAGGATTCCCTACATCCCGCCCAACATCAGGCCTCCGTGCCCAGAGACTTCCCTGCGAACATTTCCCTAACTTTTGCTTAGCTGAAGGATTTGATCCACATGAAAACAAAAGAGGCCCACGGGACAAGTGACACTTCAGTCCCAGCTTCTTGTTTGCATTTCTGGGCTCATAAGTTTCAGATCTTCGCTTCAGAGAAGAACTTGTAGAGGAGAGTTTGAGACTGGAGTAGAATGGAGAGAAGAAATTCTGCTAAGAGAGGAAGAGAGGGGCAGGGGACTTTGGAGACAAGAGTGTAAAGTTATTAATTTTTCCTACTCCTTGTATTTTTTTTTTTTTTTTTTTTGCTCTGAACCCATGCTAAGCTGAAGTGTCTGAAATTTTGTAGAGAAAAAGCTCTCCTGACAGAAAACACTTGTATTCTTGCTGAGTGTGTTGTGGGGATGGTGCAGCACGCTGCCAGGCCTTTGGCACCGACTAGTCCTGCCTGAGAATCGAGTGTTTACAGGGCTGATGTGTGCCTGATGAGAGAGACAGACCTCTGTGCTCTGCCCCAGGCCTGGCCTCTCTTGAGACCCAGAGCGGCGGCAGCGCACCCCCAAAGCTACAGATCGGTGATAGACTCAGGTCAGCGCGCCCATCAAGCCAGACAGCCTAACTTTTCCTCCCCCCAACGGCAACTTGAATTTATAAAATATATTTACATCTCATCGTTTAGGGATTTATGCCTGCAAGTCCACTATCATTAAAGAGTTACGTACATACATTCCCCTTTCCATCACGGGGATTACAAACCCCTGGCGACAGTAAATTATTCTCTTCTGCGCTGTGTACAACGATTACCCTGTGGAATTTTCTAGACGGTCCGGTAAGGCACCGGAGCACTAATGAAGTGTTATTTATACTGCACACTGATTTTCTGCGTTGTTTTTCTTGAAGTTTCCCCCGGTTCCATCTTTTTTGATTTATCATACATTTAGCAGACCTAAGTATGAAAGCCATTTTTCTGTCACTCTTCGAACTTTAAATGAACAAGACTTTTTATGAAGTGTAATTTTCAATAACAATGAAATAGTAGAAGCCCCTCCTGGAGTCCCTGGTTCCATTCCTGCCTGTGGGTTTTTTCTGTTTTTCTTTTCTTCTCTCTCGTTTTTTTCTGGTTTCCCACCAAGGCTGCCTCTGCTTGCTGTAACCTCAGATATATAGAAATGAGCATCCAGGGGAGGGTAGGAAAGTTTCTTCTTGGCACTTACACAGTGCCAAGAAGTGCAAACATAGATACACAACACGCCATGCACACAACTAGTGGACCAATGACAGACTGACGAGGGGTGTGGGGAGGGTGGGAGCTGCCGAGAGAGTTGGACGATTTTTCTAGAAGGTGGTAATTCCCCTTTGATATTGTTCTCCTGTTCTTGTACCTGGGGTGGATGAATAGCTTCCATTCATTCTCCCCTAAGAGCGAAAGAGCACGTGCTTTCTAATTAATCAATTTGGATTCAAGTCATCGCTGTTGTTTCGGGGGCGATATGATTTAACACCCTTAATAGCTCCTAGAAAACGGGTATATAATAAAAGTCAGGACCATATGAAGAGCACATGGTCACAACTGTAACAGGGGCTACTATAATTTACATAGTTTATGTGCCCGGACTCTCCCCTCCTCTTCCCACCCCCTCTTGGCTCTACTTCTCTGCCCTCCTCACCTCCATCTCCATCAGCCACTTTGGAATTAAATGAGTTCCTTGAACAAGAAGTTGGTTATGCTACATATAATGGAGGAATTTTCTTGTTCTACCAGTAGCCATCGCTGCCACTCTTCTCCCAACGAGCCCCTTCCTTTCTTTTTCTTTTGTGATACTGGGGATGGAACCCAGGGGCATTGTATTTCTGGGCTACATCCCCCAACTCTATTTTATTTCTTATTTTGAAACAGGGTCTCGCTAAGCAGCTGAAGCTGGCCTCAAATCTCCTGTCTCAGTCTCCCAAGTACGGGGATTACAGGCATGTGCCACCGTGCCTGGCTCAATGAACCCCTTTCTTTTTGTTTGCTAAGGAAGCGGACCCCTCAGAATGAATCATTATTGAGCTAAGCCAATCATAGCAATTCCATTACCTTGGAAAGTGATTAGATTTAGGCATAACTATATGGCTTAGTAGTCCATAGCACATGTAGAAAAAGCTACTGGAGGATTGGGGGAAAGATTTTTTTTTCTAGTAAAAAAAGACACACCTGAAAATCTCAGTACTTGGGAGGCTAAGACAGGAGGATCACAAGTTTGAGGCCAGCCTCAGCAACTTAGTGAGACCCTCAGCAACCTAGTGAGGCCCTGTTTCAAAATAAAAAGGGTTGGGGGTGTATAGTTCAGAAGTAGAATGCTCCTGGGTTCAATTCCCAGTACCAGAGAGAGACAGTAAGAGAGAGAGAGAGAGAGAGAGAGAGAGAGAGAGAGAGAGAGATTTAGGAAGGGCATCCCCCTCTTCTTCAACATATGTAGCCATGGATTTATGGGATGCCTGGCACAGCTGTAGCTACCTCTGTGTTGGAACACAGGTATCACCAGGGCATATGGCTGAATACGCTGATGAGACACCCGTCCCCTGAGGACATCACCGAGCAGCTGCTGAACCACGCTCCCTCCAGAGCCCCTGCCACACTAAACAACGCACGCCTTAGAGTGCAAGCGATGTTGGTCATTCTTCTGTTATCCGTGGCAAGAATCAGCTACTTGCCAAAAGGTGCCGCAGACCCAGGTCCCAGTCCCAGCTTTGTGTGTATAAGATGGGACAAGAGATGCAAACCCGCAGGACAGGCCTGGGCTTCCTCGTCGCCATGATGAAGGCAGACGTTTTGCCCTGTCAGACTGAGGTGAGGGTTGGATACATTTGCGTAGAATACTGCTTGATGTGAAGCCCTCAGTCAATAATAGTTAAGATGGCCAGGCGTGGTGGTGCACGCTTGTAATCCCAGTACTTTGGGAGGTGGAGACCAGAGGATCTGGGTTCGCGGCCAGCCTCGGCTCTCTCTCTCTCTCTTTCTCTCTCTCTTTCTCTCTCTCTCTCTACTTAGAGAGGCCCTCCGCAACTTTGTGAGACCTGGTTTCAAAATAAAGTATAAAAAATAGGGCCAGAGGTGTAGCTCGGAGGTAGAACGCCCCTGGGTTCAATCCCCGGTACCGCAAAAAAAAAAATAATAATAATAGTTAAGATGACTTTAAACATCTCCCCAAGGCACGTGCAGAAAACCCTGATCAATCCTCCTAGTTTAGGCCCCACTGGCTGTGGAGGATTTGAATAAATACTTCGCTGGTCTCAGATATTAAATTCTGCGGCTCCGGCCAGCTAGAGGGTTGATCGCCTCTCTCTCTGTCTGCCCTGAAGCCACAGGACCAGGAGAGGATGGTCGCCCCGTTATACACACTCACACATCAAAGGAAGTACGGAAGGGCCTCCTGCCCATGTGACCCAGCCAGGAATTTGTGGTTTGGCTTGAAAATGTGAGGCCCAAACAGCCTTTTTAATTTTGGGAGGGGTAGAGGAACTGGAACTCTTAATTCTTTTTGGAATAACTCTTTCTGACACAGCACCCCAAAGTCTCTTCCGTTGGGTCCCATTTCTGTTTCTAACCCTATTGTTTCCATTATGATCTGGAAATCGGGGCCTTCGACATTCTTAGATGTTAATTCTTTGCTTTTTTTCTGACTCCTGAGCACTTTATAAAACTAGTCTTGCTTTCTCAACCTGCCCTAGGATCCTTTTACAGACGTATTAATATTCGTGTCTCCTTTTCTTCTTGCACTTGGACTTCTCGCGATTCTTCCCTCGTGGCTGGATGCCCAGCCCCCTCCTCCTCTTGATGCTCCTTTGGTATCATCTCAGTTACCCATAAGCCTGCTCAGAAATATCCAAAACTTGAAACCTGACTCGCTCCCTTCTGCACTTACGCTGGCAAGTTGGCTCAGAACCCAGGCACAGCCAGACAGAGCAGATAAAACCAGTATCCCCGTTGCATAGGTTTAAAGAGTGGATTTATTGCTTTGGATCCCAAGAAAAGTCAGGAAATTAAAAGACAACAACAAAAATGCAAATCTTAAAGGATGATGAGTGGACAGTTGACATTTTTTTTTTTCCTGGTTGCCTGACAGTAGAACCTCCTCCTCCCAGTGCATGGGAACCTGGCCGTGCAGGGGTGGGGTACCAGGGTTCCCAAAAGCCAGATACCTGGCCTCCTAGAACCTGGCCTCTAGGGGCATAGCCATGCCTACAGCCTAAAACCACAGCCCTGTTGCAAACATAACAATAAAAACAGAACCCGGCAGCTTAGAATCTGCTTCGTTGGCTGTCATGGCAGAATTTGGGGTCCCAGCCCAGAGTGATAGTAACTTACTAACCAAGCTGTGCTACTGGTCCCTCAGCTTTTCCGTCCCTCCCCAAACCATCCCGCGGATCTGAGAGCCAAAAACCCCACCCAGTCACCTCCTTTTGACTTATGATCCAATTCTGTCTCTGTTTCTTGCAACCAAAAAACCTTAGATGACACCGTTTATTTCTGTATCATGTCGTAGAAATAGCAGAGTTTTTACAGAGAGGAGGACAGACAATTACATTCTCCTACTTATTTGCTGGCAACCTTAAGCAGTTATGTCAATGTCTCTGAGCCTCAGCTTGTACATCCGAAGCAAGGGGAAAAGAATGACCAAAGTTTTCAGTGCTGTTGAAGGAATGAAGCTTTATGTGTCAACTCTCAGCTTTTTTAAAAGTTAAGCCGGGCGTGGTGGCGCACGCTTGTAATCCCAGTACTTTGGGAGGCAGAGACCGGAGGATCCGGGTTCACGGGCAGCCTCAGCTCTCTCTTTCTCTCTCTCTCTGTCTCTCTCTCTCCCTCTCTCTACTTAGTGAGGCCCTCCGCAACTTCGTGAGACCCGGTTTCAAAATAAAGTATAAAAAATAGGGCCGGGGGTGTAGCGCGGAGGTAGAACGCCCCTGGGTTCAATCCCCGGTACCGCAAAAAAATAAAATAAAATAATAAAAAATAACAAAATAATAAAATAAAAATATTAATAATAATAATATTAATAAAATAATAAAATAAAAAAATAAAAAATAAAAGTTAAAACTTGAGCCTGTCTTCCAGCTCTTCATGACTAGGCTGGGAACCCCTGTCCCGCACACTTATTAGCCATGGGTAACCGATGGATTCACACTTAATAGCGTCTCATGCGCCATTCTGAGTGCAGGGGCGACTGTGTTTACTTGAGCACCCACCTTCTGCGGCAACCCTGCGAGGCAGATACTATTGCTCATGTTTTATAGATGAGAAAGCTAAAGCTTCTAGCAAGGTGAAGAGCGAAAGGTCACACAGCTGGAATCCAAACCCAGGGGCCCGTGCCCAGAGCCTCTGATCCTAACCACCTCACCCATCTGGAAAGACACGCTTTGAGGGGAGTGTAGACGTGCAGGAACTCGTTCAGCAACGTTCACAGGGCAGAGCACCATTTCAGAGACGCGCGGAAGGGCTTCGTAGGAGAACGAGGCCACGTTTCTAAGATGTCAGGTTCTGACAGTGCCAGGAATCCTCTTGAACATAATGTCACAAACTTTCCCTTCTGTCAATTCTTCCATAGCCTAGCTAAATCTTATTTATTCTTAAAATGCAGCCAAGCATTATTCCCCTCAGGAAGGCTTCTCTGCCTCTCACTGACTGGGTCAGTTACCCCTTCTCTATGCACCTATAACTGACACGTCCTACACACAGGTCCTGTAAATACTGGCCCCTTTGTTGCATACAATTTCTAGTTTGTGAGCCCCGTGAATGTGGAGACAATGCGTGCTTTATTTATCGCTGGACTCACAACATCCAACACGGTACCTGGCGCATGCTAAGTGCTCAATGTTTATGGACTGAATGTGGAGGGAGAGCCCCCAGCAGAGAAAACCGCAGAGACACATCTGGCTGGAGAGAGAATGTTTGGAGTAAAACATTTGCCAGTGTCAAAACTTGACCAGCGTCAAAGCACTCTGGCCCCTTCCAGGACTCGATTGCAAAAATACAGATGATCAAAGATGATCAAGAAGAGAGGCCAAAGAAACCCACTCATTCAATTAGAAGAGGGAGGATTTTATAAAAGAGATATGAAAATAAAATTTATGAGTATGTCCAATGTTAAAAGAAAAAACTACCTCTGTCTGGTCATAACTAGTCACTGAGTGGACAGTGGTAATTATAGGTTCAGCGCACGAGTACGTGCGCAGATCTGTGTCTGCATATTCTTCATTGAAATTGTGTGATTAATCGTTCTGTGGACAATCAGAATTCCATGTGCCCTGGTATTTTGTCCTAAGCTCTCCTCCCCGAAGTCTCACACTCACAGAAATAATATTGGCTCTTTTTTCGACATAACATTTTGATTACTCTGGCTCCGGCAAGTCTGGGTTTGTTCTCTATCTGCATACTTTTTTTTAGGAAAAAGCATTTTTGCTCATGACAGACCCATATATGCACCTGAAACATTTTCTGAATAACCCAAGTGTTAGGATTCGTGCCAAGATGAAGGTTACAGGAAGAGTTATAGGAGTCGAGCCATGAGGGCCGAGGGAGGAGGAATTACTGGGGAAGTCTTCACGGGTAGAAAAATGGAAATGACGAATGCCCTTGGGGAGCAATTTCAGTGGAACCGAGAACAGCGTACTGAGGGTCGTGAAGTTGGGAGGGACGTTTGTGAGGGTCACAGACAGAAGGTGGCAATGGGCGGGAATCGTATTTTGTGACACGGAAAACCGGAAAGGGTTCTTTTCATTAACATGCAGTAAATTTGACCTTTTCCATGTACAATTCTGTGAATTAACACTCGTATAGATTAATGTAATCAATGTTATAATTATGACTCAGAATTGTCCCATAGTCCCAAATAAGTCCTTGTAGGGCTGGGGGTGTAGCTCAGCGGTAGAACACTGGCTGAGCATGCTCAAGGCCCTGGGTCAATCCCTATCACCACAAAACCCAAACCAAATAAACCAAATCACTCCTTGTACACCCTTCGCCGTCACCCCTCTCTCTTTCCCTGCCATCTGTTAACCTCTGATCTGTTCATCGCAATAGCTCTGACTTTTCACCAATATTATATTATTAAACTAATACATCATGTAAGGTTTTGACATTGGCTTTTTCAGTCAACACAATGACTTGGAGATTCATTCAACGAAGGTATCAATAGTTTATTCCTTTTCATTGCTTAGTAATATACCGTTGCATGGATATAACTCAGTTTGTTTCTTCAGTCTGCTATTAAAGACAATTAATTGTTTGTTTCCAGCTTTGTGGCAATTAGGAATAGAGCTGCTACAAACACTCATCTACAATTTTTTTTTGTGCAAACTTATGTGTAAATACTTAGGCACGGAACTGCAGGGTTAAAAGTCTGTGTTTAGCCTTACAACAACTGCTCGCCTGCTATCCAGAGTGGCCACACCATTCTGCATCCGCAGCAGCAGTAGATGAGTGTCAGTTACCCCACATGCTTGCCAGCTGTGTCGAGGTATCTCGTCATAGTTTTAATTTACATTTACTCAAGGACTAAGGATGCTGAATATTTTTCACGTGTTTATTTGCCATCAATATACCCTCTTTGTTGAAGTGTCCATTCCAACTTTTTGTATTGGTGCATTGTAATCATACATCATGATGACATTTAGAGTTATAGAGGCATGTACGAGCACACAGCTCCCATCCCACTCCCTCACCCTGCCTCGTGCATGACATTGTGATTGGCATTGAACAATCTGTGTATGTGCATCATGTCCATTAAAGTGTCTCCCTCACAGAGTCTCCCTCCCTCTGCCGCCTCCCTCCCATAGGTCCCCGCCATCACTCCAATCAGGGAAATGGAGGGAACTGGAGAATATTATGCTAATGAGGTTAGTCAGTCACAAACAGTGAAAGGTTGGGTGTTTCCCCCCATATGTGGAACCTAGGGAGAAATCGGACACAAGACAGACTCCAGACAAAGGAGGGAAAAAAATCAAACTTTTGCCCATTTTTAAGTTGGGTTGTGTTCTTGATGTTGAGTTTTGAGAGTTCTCCATATATTCTGGATACAACTCCTTTCTTTCTCAGATAGGTGATTTGTGGATATTTCCTTCTGGTCTGTAGTTTGTCTTTTTATTATCTTAGCATGTCTTTTGTAGAAACATTTTAAATTGTGATGAAGTCCAATGTAACAGTTTTTGTCTTTAATGGATGGTGTGTTTTGTATAATGTCTAAGAATTCTTTGCGTAATCCCAGGTCATGAAGATTTTCTTCTACATTTTATTTCAAAAGTTTTATAGTTATCTATGATCTAAAACTTTTTTTAGTTATTGATGATCCCATTGGGTTCATATTTATAAAAGGTGTGAGACTGAAGATGAAGTTCAACCTTCAGTTTTTGCATATGGATATCAAGTTGTACTCTTTGATGAAAATATTATCTTTCCGTCATTGAATTGCTGTTGTACTTTTGTTAAAAAATCAGAGCTGGGTGTGGTGGCACACACTTGTAATCCCAGTACTTCAGAGGCTGAGACAGGAGGATCACAGGTTCGTGGCCAGCCTCAGCAACACAAGGCCCTCCACAATGTCACAATGTAGTGAGACCCTGCTTCAAAGTAAAAAAATAAAAAAGGACTGGGGGTGTACCTCAGACGTAGAATGCCCCTGGTTCCATCCCCAGTGCCACACACACACACACACACACACACACACACACACACACACACATCAAGTGACCAAATTTGGGTGGGTTCTTTTCTTTATTCTATGTGCTATTCCATTAATCTATGTGACTGTCACACTGAAAATATGGCTATCACCATAGACTGTCTTAAATCTGGGGTAGTGTGATCCCTCCAACTTTATTGGAGGGATTCTTTTATTCATTTTATTCTCATTCTTTATTCTTTTTCAAAATTATTTTTGCCATTTTAGAACCTTTTTATTTCCATATAAATTTTAGAATGAATTTGTCCATATCTATAAAAAAGTCTTTTGGAAATTTTACTAGGATTGTAGTCATCTTTTGATCAATATGGGGAAAATTAAATACCATTTGTTGGTGTCAATCAACTATATCTTTTGACAGATATGCATCTCCAACCATTTTTTTCCAATACAAAAGTTAATCCCTCACCCAGGGTCCCAGGCTCCCAGGAATGAATTGGGTTGTGTTACTATTATGGCTATTTTTTATGTGTGTGTGTGTGGTACTAGGGATAGACCCCAGGGGCATTCTACCTTTGAGCTACATCCCCAGTCCTATTTTATTTTTTATTTTGAAATAGGATCTCACTAAGTTGCAGAAGGCCTCACTAAGTTGCTGGGGCTGGCTGCAAACCTGCAAACCTCCTGTGTCAGTTTCCCAAGTACTAGGATTACAGGCATGTGCCACCATGCCCGGTTATGGCTGGTTTTTGAGAGGGCAAATATTCAAGTAATTACACACAAGAGAATATTAACAGACCTAAAACATTGCAAGAAGACACACCAAGCTTACTTCGTTATCCTAAGCCATTGGAGACACCTGAGAGGTCCTGGGGTAGATTTGGTGTAAGCATCTCTGGTTGAAACCACTGATTTTTTTCATCACAATACTGAGTAACCTAAACTCTGTAAGACAGAGTAAAGTCAGTCTGCTATGATGACTGGTTCTGAGCCCAAGACCAGATCAATTCTTATGGCTAAGAATTGGGTTTTCACATATGGGAGTGGTATGAGTCTTTTCACTCAATTTGGGGAAAATAATTTCTTTGGACAGTAAGTATAGATTGGGTTGGCTATTCTTTGACACAGGAGAAAAAAAAAACAAATTCCTTTTGCTAAGAAAATTTATTTAAAACTTAGAATGTATCCTTTATCATCATAGAAGGACATCATTTCACAGCTCCCCCACATATTATTTAATTATCTAGGGAATATGTTTTCTTCAACTCACTATTTATTGTGGATTCAAGGTTCCAGAGTAATTGATACTATATTTTGATTGATAGGTTTTCATTTGTTAGATATGGATTGATTTTCATATGATGCAAAAGATAACCCCAAAGTTATGGTTGATTCCCCCGGAAGGACATAGCCATCTTTGTATCTAACCAAGAAATCTTCCTCTTATATTCCTTCATTAAGTTGCCTATAAATTTTCAACTTCTCAAGCGATCTTTAAATTCGCCATTGTATTAGTCAGGTTTTTCATCACTGTGACCAAAATATCTGACAAGAACAACTTAGAGGAGGAAAGGTTTATTTGGCTCATGGCTTCAGAGGTTCATTCCATGGTTGGGTGGCTCCAAGGCAGAAACATCATGGTGGCAGGGTACAGTGAAAGAAAGATGCTCAGATCATGGCAGCTGGAAAGCAGAGAGAGACAGAGACAGAGAACGAGAGAAGCTAGGGACAGATATAGTCCTAAAGGCCACACCCCCAGTGACCCACCTCCAGCCACGCCCCACCTCTGCACATTCCTGCAATGCCTAACACATGAGGTTTGGGGAGGACCCTAACAGTCATATATAGGAACAATTTTCTAAGGCTACAATAACAACATGCCACAGCCCGGGTGGCTTAAGCCACAGAACTTGTTTCTCATTGTTCAGGGAGCTAGAAGCCCAACATAAAGGTGTTGGCAGGTCTGGTTTCTCCTGAGGCCTCTCTCCTTGGCTTGCCAATGGCTGCCCTCTTCCATGTCTTCACATGGTCTTCCCTTTGAGTGTGTATACCCCTGGCCTCTCTGTATGTCCAGAATCCTTCCTCCTCTAAGAAGACCAGTCAGATTGGACTAACACCCACCCTAAAGAACTTCTCTTAAGCACCTCTGTACAGCCCTTGTCTCTGAGTATAGCTAAATATTGAGGTATTGGAGGTTAGGGCTTCAACCTATGAATTTTGAGGGAACACGATTAAGCCCATAATACCATACCATTATCCTATTTCCTCATAATTAGCAAACGGAATAAAATCTTATATATATTCATATGCATGAGAATGATTGCTTTAATTCTTTGAAAATTATATTTTAATATGCTTCAGTCTAGCTCTGGTGTGACCTTTGACCTGCATTCTGAAACACAGGGATGCCTGGAACACTTCTACCGTGGAGTGGGGAGGGAGTTGAGAGTGGGAGAAAACCAAGAGCAACCCTTTACAGGACCATTTTTCTAACACATTATCTTATAACCCCATCTCCACCGCAAGTGGGCCAAGGGCTTCCTAGACCTAGGATTTCAGGCTATATTGTGTAACCCCAAATACTCTCTCTCTTTCCACCAAGCCATAAATAAAGGCTTAGAAATCATGCCAGGTGATTACCTACCAATGGCAGCGGGGTCAGAAGGTCTTCTAGCTCCCTCTGCAGGCCGGCTATGGTAAGGGCAGAGTCAAATCTCAACAAGAGTCGGCTTAACCCCACATCAATGAAAACACAACAGCTAAGAAATGAAGGCCAGAGACACTGTGGCCACAATGAACTTTATTTGAATCCCACCTCTGCAACTTCCTCAAATCTGCTTTTTAAACTCTGGAAGCCTCAGTTTCCTGTGTACTGAATAAAGGTAATAAGAACTACCCTGTAGGATTGGCAAGGGGGAAGGGGTCTGGATGCACAGTTTTTAATCCTCTTCCTAAAATGCAATACTTCCTCAGTAATGGCAATTGTTGCTATCGACTTATTTGTTAATTGTTATATTTTGACATATTAGATAATCTATTAATCATATATGTGTATTTGAGCATATTGGTAAATTGTCATATATATAACATGATATAATATATATATATTATGAATAAGAACATATTATAATGGGTAACAAGCTTCTACAGTTTATGTGGTTTCCACCACTGGCAATTAGATCAATTTTGGAAACAGTATGCAGAGTAGCAATGCATTAGACTGCTGAGCAGTGTTCAGGAAATGAGATGTAAGGACTGTCTCCTCAAAGAAGTGAATTAAAGTCTGGGTAGGATTTATGCTCCTCAGAGTGTATTGGAAATGGTAGAGGATTACATTTCAACCATCTTTACTCAAGAAATGCTTAAAGCAAAAATTAATTGGCAATACAATTTCAAGAGATTATTTTTAAACTTTTCACAATCAGCATCCTCGTCCTGTTTACTATTGAGAAGTAAGACGAAACCATCAGCCTTTGCCCTTATAATCTGTTATTTATTCTATTTTGGTAAGAGCTATAAATGAAAGATTTCCCCAAGGCACATTTTCTTTTTCTTTTTTATTTTTTGAAATAAAACAACCGTTCCAGGCATGGTGGTGCACGCCTATAATCCTAGTACTTGGGAGGCTGAGACAGGAGTATCACAAGTTCAAAGCCAGCCTCAACAACTTAGTGAGACTCTCAGCAACCTAGCAAAACCTTGCTTCAAAACCAAAAATAAAATAGGGCTGGGGTGCAGCTCAGATGTAGAATGCCCCTGGGTTCAATACCCAGCACCACACACACAAAAAGAAAAGAAATAAAGCAACAGTTTAAGAAGCAAAATGCCACTTTTCTCAGTAGTCATCTTTAGACACACTTATTATAGAAAGATGGTGGTGAAGACACAACCTGACACGAATTTAGCTGGTGCATATCCTGTGTGGAACAATGAAGTGAATTTAGATGAGTGTAAGAGAGAGTTAATGTCTAGTTAAGATAGGACTGAAACACACAGAGCAATAATGAGTAAAGCTGCTTCATAATTAAACACGGATGGTGACTGTGTAGACAGAGTGCTGGTGAGAGCAGCAGATCTCTGTGAGGCTAACTGAAAGAGACAGACACTTACCTGATGGACTACAAGAAAGCACGCTATGATCTTGTGTTTAGAAAGGGAGAAGATGAAAATCCCGAGCCCCCATCCGTGAGCTTCATAGAGGTCTGAGAAGGAACGGTTGGCTCTGCTGGCCTTGGACCAGGCGACAATGCCAAATGGGTAACAGACGATGATATTTTATCATACTCATGTCTGCATCTCCAGTGCTTCATGTTGTGTCTGCTCTGTGTAGATGTTTGTTCGGGCGTTTCAGAATATATAAATGCACAATGGAGTTTTATTCAGCCATAAAGAATAACGAGGTTAGCTAGGCATGGTGGGGCACACCTGTAATCTCAATACTTGGGAGGCTGAGACAGGAGGATTGCAGGTTTAGCTGTGTAGTGAGAGTCTCAGGAACCCAGCTAGACTGTTTCAAAATAAAAGAAAAAATTAAAAAGGGATAGGGGTATAGCTTGGAGGTAGAATGCCCCTTGGTTCAATCCCCAGTACCACAAAAAGGAGGAGGAGAAGGAGGAGGAGGAGGAGGAGGAAGGGAATGAGGTTATGTCATTGAAGGAAAATGAATGCAATTGGAGACCTCAATTTTTTTTTTTTGCGGTACCGGGGATTGAATGCAGGGGCGTTCTACCTCCGCGCTACACCCCCGGCCCTATTTTTTTATGCTTTATTTTTGAAACTGGGTCTCACGAAGTTGCGGAGGGCCTCACTAGGTAGAGAGAGAGAGAGAGAGAGAGAGAGAGGAGAGAGAGAGAGAGAGAGAGAGAGATCATGCGCGCATGCGTGCTGAGGTTGGCCGCGAACCCGGATCCTCCGGTCTCTGCCTCCCAAAGTACTGGGATTACAAGCGTGCGCCACCACTCCCGGTGAGACCTCAATTTTGAGTGAAGTAGGACTCGGAGAGAACAGTATGATATTTTTTCTTCATAGGTGGAAGCTAGTGGTGGGCAAAAAAATGAAAAATGGGGGATACCATGAAAATAGAAGGGCGATCGTTAGGATAGAGGGGGCGGCTCAGGGGGAGGAAGGAGGGAGAAGGGTGGGTGGGGTACTGGGGAGCAAAACTGATCAAACCATGTTTTTAGGTGTGTACAAATTTGCCACAATGAAACCCACCGTTCTGTATAGTTGAGGTTCACTATAATCAAGGTGTACATATACACTGCATATATAATATTAGATAACTAGCTAGCTAGCTAGCTAGCTAGCCACGTTAGAGACTATCAGGGATGGAGGTAAGTTCTGCTGGGGACATATGAAGACAGGAGTAGTGTGAAAAGTATATTCTAAGGAGTCTGTGGATGATACGAGGCAGAAACTAAGAAAAATGGAAATGTTTCGCTCTAATAAATATGATGGTAGTAACTCTGATGGATCGGCCCATGAGAGTCAGGCACCACGCACCCACGGAGCTCCTAAGAATAGAGAATAAGGAATATACAAGAATAAGGAACGTATCAGATAGTGATGAAGGCTACGTTGAAAAACTAAGGTGAGGGGAACATTTAGGGCAGCTGTCTCTGCGCAGTTGACAGACGTTTCGCTGAGACCTGGATAACCGAGAAAGAGAGCCGAGTAAGTATCCGGAATAGCTAACGCAGAGGCCCCGACAGATGACACGCTGTTTAGTGCTTCGGTGGAGTGGAGAGCAGAGGTCAGGAAGCGCTAGGAGATGGCACTGAAGACACACCAGAGGGTCTTGGTCCATTCTGTGCACTGTATCGGAATAACACAGACTGGGTGGTTTCTAATTAATGGACATTCATTTTTCAAAGTTCTGGAGGTCGGAAAGTCTAAGATCAAGGAGGCAGCCTTTGGAGAGGGCCCTCTTCCTGCACCTTCCATGGTGGGAGGACAAAGAGAAGGTGAGCAAGAGGGAGCGATGAGGGAGGTGTACCACACTCATCCCTTTAGAACCAACCTACTCCTGGGACAGTAGAATTAATGGATTCATAATGGCGAAGTCCTCGTGGCCTGATCGCCTCTTGAAGGATCGCCTCTTCTTAATCCTGTTAAATGACAACTAAATCTCTTTTAAAACATTTTTTATACTTTCATTGGTGCAATGTAATTATACATCATAATGAGATTCAAAGTGATACAAACAGATATGCACACATCACGTGGTGTTTCCCTCCATGTACACGCCCCCTTCCCCTCTCCTCCCTCCCCACACATGTTAGTGAGATTTGTAGTGAAATCTTGGATGGACATAACTTTATTTGGACTGTTCCCTTCCTCTATATTCATTTCCCCCCTCTCCACCTCCTTCCCCAAACCCCTTCCATTATTTTACTGTTTTTTTCTCCTAATTTGACTCAAGTCCCTTTTGCTTCCTATTTATGTTCTCGCTTCCACATATGAGAGAAAAACACGACCCTTGACTTTCTGAGACTGGCTGATCTCACTAGCATAGTATTCTCTAGTTCCATCCATTTTCCTGCACATGACATAATTTTGTTTTTCTTTATGGCTAAATAGAATTCCATTGCATGTATATCCCATCATTTTGTAATCCATTCATCTGTTGATGGACACCTAGGTTGGTTCCACAATTCGGCTATTGTGAATTGTGCTGCTATAAACACGGACATGCATGTATCACTATAATATTCTAACTTCGGTTCCTTTGGAAAGATACTGAGGAGTGGTATGACTGGGTCACGGGGTGGTTCCATTTGTAATCTTTTGAGGAACCTCCACACTGATCTCCATAGCGGTTGTACTATGGAATTTAAATCTTAAAATGAGTGTGGGAGGGGGTGAACATTCCAACATAGCACAGGGGCTATATACATCCTCCAGGTCTTTATGAGCTGAAGTAAGTTACTCTAGATGCGATGGGAAGGCATTGGGTGTTGAGCAACACTCTGATACTGTTAATATTTTTAAAACATTACTTTGCCTGAGGTATAGAAATGCAAAAAAGAAGGCACTTATAGTGGTCAAGGGGAAAAGGTTGATGGTAAATGGGGCAAGAATGACAGTTTGTAGGACAAAAGGAGTAACTGACATTTATTGGTAGCCAGATATGTCAAGTATAGAAGAGAAAGGAATCACAAATAATAAAGGGATGTGGAACCTGGGTGGCAGACACCTGAAAGATTCTTTGAAGGCTGAGGTCATGCAATTTAGAAGAGTAGGTTAAAACCTGCTGGGGCACATGAAGACGGAAGTGGTCATGAAGTACAAATTCCCAGGAGAGTGTGGGAGATCCAAAAGTCAAGCTAATAGAAAACTGAGAAAAAGTGGAAACGTCTCATTCTAATAAATATGATGGTAAAAACAGAAGAGTAAAAATGTAAAAAGGGACAAGAGGAGAAAGTGAGACCTCCTTAAGAATGCTTTTATGCCATTTATACTTAAAACTACAGTCTCGTTTCTCTGGAAGTTGAGGGACACAGCTATAGAGCCGGGCTTATCAAGCTGACCTTGGAAATGTGAGCGGTCATCGTTGCCTGTGTTTCCTCCCCCGTAGTCTGAGAAAATGGTCTCATCTCAGCCCCCAATTTATACCAAGAACGTTATGTGTCCATTTGCGCTCCTATGAAATGTTGAGTTCTTTAATGTCTAGATTTGTATTTCATTCATCTTTACATGCTATCAATTTTTTAGACCCACAATAGGCTTTCATATATGAACAAACACTAAGCATTTGTTGACTTAAATGGACATAGACTATTTAAAATCATTTACTCATCTTTACTAGTATACCTCTTTCCTCATATTGTACTAGTGGAAGACTACATGTCTCCTATTTCCTACATCCCCAAAGCCCTCATCACTCTTTATATTGATAGTTTTTTCTCCCTCTGGGTATTATTGCAAAGCTGGGCTATTTTTTTTTTAAATCTGATTTGCATGGCCGAAGCTGTTTGATAAGGGGAACATTATGAAGAATCATATGGAATTGTTTTCCAGGGATCCTGAATAGCTGAGCCTGGATAGTATAGGAAAGGAATGAAAGATGTGTCCTCCTAGCCAGGTGTGGTGGTGCACGTCTGTAATCCCAGTACTTAGGAGGCTGAAACAGGAGGATCTCCAGTCTGAAGCCAGCTTCAGCAATTTAGCAAGGTCCTCAGCAACTTAGTGAGACCCTATTTCAAAATAAAAAACAAAATGCAGCTGGGGATGTAGCTCACAGGTAAAACACCACTGGATTCAATCTCCAGTAACACATACACACATACACACACACACACACACACACACACACACACACACACATACACACACACACACACATTGTCTTACTAAAGATCCCAGGAGAAGATAAGAAAACTATCACACTCGGCCGGGCAATACTTAGTAACCTAAGATTCTCACCAGCAACCAAAGATTCTTACACATAAGGAATTAAGAAAGAGCCAAATATGCTAAAAATATGAGCAGAGGCAAGATCTGCGTTACTCTTCAGACTTGGGCGGAGACCCTGTGTGATTTCCACGAAGGACAAATAAGTCTAAGAAACGCTCAGAATTCCATTCGTTGCTATGTAGGAGCACCACCTGACAACCTGTCGAAAGAAATAATGTACCAAAAGAGACAGCCACATCCCTGTGGAATTCAGAGATGCAGCTACCAAATGGAAGCAGGCCCCAGAGGTCACCCCAAAGCACAAAGCAAACTAATGCCTTAGCCTCCAAAGAAGCTCTTCCTGCCTTATGGAGTCCTTCTTTCACCCACGCTCATTCCTGGCTCCCGCACCCCCATCTCCCCATGATGAGTCAGGGAAGAGCCCACTTCCTCCTCTTTACAGATGTGGCTTTGGTTGAAGAGGATATTGTACTTTCTTCAAAACTCAATAATTCCCAGGGACTTGTGTAAAAATCAGCCGAGTAAAGTCAGGCTCCACAGTCACATAGACGGTGAGCCAGACACCATCGGCCCTATCCTACTGTAACTGGCGCTTCACTTGGCTGGTGTTTGCCTTAACCTCTCCCATTTCTCCACTCCGGCAGCAGTCTGTCCCCACATAAAACAAATAACACTGTCAGAAAGTTTATCCTAATAATTAGCTTGGATTTATTGCTCTAATAGCACTCAATCTTTTCCCTTCATGGATGCTGGAAACTTTAAAACATCCACGCACCACCGCCCACATCCCTTCTGAATTATGTCTTAATGAGGCAGAATCGAATCTCTCGTTATTCAAATAATTCATGTGTCTCTATATATCCCCGTCAGTCACCAGCATCGCTGTTGCATGGAGATACCTCCAAACCCAATGTTTAAACCCGTTGATACCATGCCTCAGGAAGGCCTCTGTTCCATTCCTAAAATGCATAAGTGCTCGTACTAACATATCAAATGTTGACTTCCTTTTCCATTTCATATAATCCATGGATAGTTTCCCTAATCCAAATTTCTTGATGGATAACAGGGTTAAAGGGAAATCTGTCCCCTGGTCTGTTTTGCTTTAGGAAATAAATTTCTAACATGTGCATCTAACTTCTTTTTCAATTCTGCTGAGTTCGTTTCTTCCGCGAGGTTCATTATCTATTTGTATATGTCGTTTTGAGATATTTCTACAGCTCTTCCCTGAACCCTGCAATCGATACATGTTGTTTTGGTTCTTTGACCCAGTTTCAGCCCGTGTCAATAGACATAGCCAAGTTTGAACTTCATGTTCAAGGACGATGAAGCTACACTGAACAGGACAGACATGTAACAGAATCGGTGGCCCATCAGGGTTTGAATTCTGTAGCCATAACACTAGTCCTTCGCTTAGATCTGAGTTTCTTTCTCTTGGAATTCATCTTGTTCCACATGGTCTGACCTAAAAACTTAAAAAACAAAGAAAATATAAATTCTCTGTGGCCTTCTGTGCTCACCCACAGATGAATTTTAAAAGTGGCAGTCGAATAACAGCTACCAAGCCAGCAGTGGAATGCAACCTAAACACTTTAAGAAAAATAAAACCCACACCAGGCCCACTTGTTACTTGAGCCTGTGGGAACCTAGACCGGGCCAACCGTGAGGCTCTTGCGAACCCGAACCGCATACCTGACATCAGAACGAGTCGCTCAGGGCACGCGGAGCCAACACCATGACTTTTTCTAAACATTTCCCCCAAGCATCCTTTAGTGGAAGTTTAAATTTCACATCTTCGGGCTAAAATGAAAATTCCTTAAATCTTTCCTTGCATGACTTGTTTTGAAACAGAGTAAGCTTTCTCCTTGATTGGCCAAAATAATTATGCCTGCGTGCTGTTCCCAAGATTTAAATTGGGAATAATCTCAGCAGGATAAAAAGTCTGGCACTCTTCTCTGCTGGGTAGGAAGAGGTGGGGGTGGGGAATGGACTCTTTGAAGAGTTTTAAAGAGAATTCGGTGTTTGGGACACTGACTGCAGCGCCACCAGCCGATCAACCTCCCCATCACCGCTGGCCCCAAGTCACAAAGACCAGCCGTGGCACGTGTCGTTGTCTTTCTGTCCTAAAAGGCTTTTCTTATTCTCATATCTTTCTGATATTTTCTTCCAGGTGGTTTTTCTTATGGTTTCTCCTTTTAAAAACATTAACTTTTTAATATATTTTGAACTTGTTTTGCCTTTTGACCTAAGGTAAGAATCTAATCCTTTCCTGCAATAGTCTGTTTCAACGTCATCTGACCTTTAATCAAATGATATTTTTTAAATTATTTTTATTGGTGCTTTGTAATCATACATCATGATGAAGTTCAGGGTGATAGAGGCATACATGCACAGAGCACTTGGTGAGCTGTCCCCAGCTCCCACCCCACTCCCTCGCCCTCCCCACCTTCCCGTGCACGACACTGTGATTTGCATTGATAAATTTGTGTATGTGCATCATGAAGAGGGGTTTCCCTCTTCAAGTCTTCCTCCCCCTCCCCCAGTGAGGTTTGCTTTATAGGTATTGAGGTTAAATTATCAGTAGTTGGGTGACCAGATGTCCATGGGACCTACTAACAACTCCAATCAAAGCCTTTAATCATAAAACAATCTAAGCAAAGTACCTGTTAGTATTAAGATGGTTGAAGGAATAATCATCAGTGAAGATAAAGTGTTATATTACTGAGAAATAGTCATAAAAATAGGAAAGCCCTCTTCATCCTCCTCTCGCTGCTAAATAAATATACCTCTCACCCCTATCCATATCTATACAATCCTAAACCTATCCCATCTGCTATCCATGACCTAAAAACTCTATTTCTATGCCTTAAAGATATGATTCCTATTATTAAAATTCTGCAAGGAAGCCAGGCATGGTGGCACACTTCTATAATGCCAGTACTTGGGAGTGTGAGACAGGAGAATCGCAGGTTCAAGGCCAGTCTCAGCAATTTAGCAAGACCTCCAGCAACTTAGCAAGACCCTGTTTCGAGATAATAAAAAAAATAGATAATAAAAATAGATAATAAAAAAAAAGATAGGGTTGAGGGTCTAGCTCAGAGGTTGAATGCCCCTGGATTCAATCCCCAGTACAAACAACAACAACAATTCTGCAGGGGGCGGGATTTACTTCATATCACTCTAACTCTCCAATGGTGTCAGAGTGGGAAAACCTGGATTCAGACCTTGGCTTGACCACGGAGTACTGAGTCACTGGTTGTTTAGGATAAAGTGCTTCACCAGTCTGGGTCTCGCTTTCTTTGTCTGTCCATTGGGGATCTCTGAGACATAAGAAGACCAGTGCAAATGTGGATGTGTTGCTCTGTAACAGAAAACCACCATTCTTGTTGTTGTTGTGAGGTTTTGCTTAATCCATAGGCAGTCGACTCCTGAGACAGGTTGGCAACAGAATCAAAGGATAAACAAATGTTATTCGGACATTCTGAACTTGGAGGCGATGTGGTTTGGGAGTACCCATCTTTGGAGAGAAGATGAATGCACTTTCATTGTGTGTGGAATATTTACATTGTGTTAGGCCAAAGCATTACTGAAGGTTTGAGTTTAGGAGTAGATGTGTGGATATTTGCATAGCCAAACGCGTGGAGCACAGATACATGTATTTGTTGTTTTTTCATGCATCAGCTACCCTCCACCCTCTTCCTAACTACATTCTTCCACAATTTGACAGATCAATCTTCTCTGTGTTCCTCTGGCTGAAGGATAAGTGAAGAATCCAAATTAGGCTATTTGGATATAAACTTTCCAGAACTTGAATCTTGAGCACATTAACAAGAGGCAAAAAGAGCTGAACATTACACATTCAGAGGCCAAGATTCTAGAAAGTATCCACCCACCCTGCCCTGATTCCCAGATTTCTGGAACTCCCCTACTTTCCTTTCTTCCTAAGCCCAGTTCTGTAGCTTTCTCTCTGCTCTGTCTTCTCCCTATGAGTTCCTATTCTCAAGTCAGCCAGAGTTGGTTTCAATTACTTATAACCAGAGAATCTAAACTAATAGAATCTTCACTTGATTGAATTAGAAGCTGAAGCTTCAGAAACCAAGTAACTTGAACATGGCTTCACAGCAAGTGTAAGAGACTATTATCCCAGACGATTTGGTTTTAGAATGAACCTCCTTGTGCTGCTGGCTCTTGCCACATGTGCCTTTTTTTTTAATCTGCTGCAATCCCTAGGCTTCAAGGTAGTGTAATGGTGCCAAAGTTTAGAAAAACAACAATAACATCAACAGCAAGCTAGGAAGTGAGTGATACTCACAAGAGTGATACTCACAAGATACTAAACAGCCTTTCTCTCTGTCTGGTTATAGCACATATTTTCTTATATCTGTGTACTGATTCCCATGTGTCTCAGTCAACATTCTCAGTGCCGTATCCCAGTAAACCAGACTACACAACTTAGAGGAAAGAAGATTTATTTGCTCAGGATATTTCTTGGAGATTCCAGAGTTCAGTCTATGTCAGGCTGGGTCTGCGGAGCTCAGAGCGTGGTGGCAGGAAGCAGAGAGAGGGAGAGAGCAAGGGCTCTGCTCTCATATCATGGAGGCCAGAAGCAAGAGAGAGCAAGCAAGGAGATTCAAAGACAAAAAGCACAGTCCCTAAGGCCACACCCCCAGAAACCCACCTTCTCCAGCCACAGCCCACCTGCCTAGGTTACCACCCAGTAAATCCATTACAATGGATTTATTCACTGATGAGATTAGAAACCCAATGATTTAATCATATCGCCTCTGATCATTGATACCTGAGCTCTTCAGGGGAACATTTTTTTTTTTTTTGCAGTACCAGGGATTGAACCCAGGGGCGTTCTACCTCCGTGCTATACCCCCAGCCCTATTTTTATACTTTATTTTGAAACTGGGTCTCACGAAGTTGTGGAGGGCCTCACTAAGTAGAGAGAGAGAGAGAGAGAGAGAGAGAGAGAGAGGGAGAGACACAGAGAGAGAGAGAGAGAGCTGAGGCTGACCGCGAACCCAGATCCTCCAGTCTCCGCCTCCCAAAGTACTGGGATTACAAGCGTGTGCCACCACGCCCGGCTTAGGGGAACATTTTTTATCCAAACCATAATAGGAGACAAAAGGAAGAGTTCAGTCTATGTCAGAACAGGTCTGTGGGTTTTAGGGCATGGTGGCAGGAAGCAGAGAGAGAAGCAGAGAGAGAAGGAGAGAGAGAGAGAGGACATGCAAGGGCTCTGCTCTTACATTATGGAGGTCAGAAGCAAGAAATCAAGCAAGGGGATTCAAAGACATAAGCACAGTCCCTAAGGCCACACCCCCCCCCAGGGACCCACCTTCTCCGGCCACATCCCACCTGCCTAGGTCACCACTCAGTAAATCCAATACAATGGATTTATCCACTGACGAGATTAGAACCCTCATGACTTAAATACATCAACTCTGACCATTAAAAACACAAGCTCTTCAGAGGACATTCTGTATCTAACCATAACACCATGCCTGCTTCTGAAACCTGAAGGCAAAAGTCACCAAGCCAGGCAAACTCGCCAGCAGGGAAGCCTGTTAGCTTCACTCTCACACCTGTCGATAGAAAAGGACCACCTCCTAGCTGAACCAGTCTCTGCACATTCCGCCTACGCTAATTCCTTCTATTAGTTAATTCCTCCAGTTAATAATTGCGAGTACATGCTCTGTGTCAGCCACGTTGATGTTTATCCCCTCGCTGTGTGCTTTCATAGGGATACTGCTCCAACACTTTTCAATAGCTCCCTCTTTCCGGATGCTTTTCCAAAGCTCAGGCTTCTCTGCTTGTTAAAAACAAATCTCCCGACTGTGGACTTTTCTCTTTCTTCCTTCCACATTTTTCAACCTTTGGGCTCTTGCAATATCTGGAATTGATTCTTGTAAATGGTTTGAGGTAGGGCTCTGATTTCATTTTTCTTCCATATGAATGATAGCTATTTCAGCTCCATGCATTAAATAGTTTCTCCCTCCCCAGTAATTTGTCTTGCTGTTTATGTATCAAATACCATATGTGCATACCCTGCTCTGTGAGCTTTCTATTTTGTTGTATCAGCCAGCAGCCCATCCCTACACCATACTTCCTAACTTTAAAATAGTTTCATAACTTCATGTTTTGAACCACAAGTCTTTTTTCCCTTTCTTCCTTTTCAGAAATAAATTGGCTATTAGTTGCTCTCTGTTGTTTTACATTAAGTTTTAGAATCAGTCTGTCAAAAAATATCATGCTGGAATTGATCTTTTGCTTGAAATAATATATAGCTAATTTATATATACTTATAATTATTATACAATCATTATAATTATTAAGTTATTTTACCAGGAATATGCCCATGGTTAGAACTTTAGCCAACATTCATGATTCACTCCTTAGGATAAGTTTCCAGATATTAAAATATTTAGTATAATATGTTCCTTCCCCATCAAACATTGATTTATGAAAAATTTTAAATGAATGTAAAATGTTGGAACAATAGTAAAATACATCCCAGGTACCAAAGATCTAGATAGAACAACTGTTATAGATATCATGACACTCCTAAAAATAAAGACATTCCCACATTTTTTTAAAAAAGACATTTTCCCATATAACCACATTGCTATCATTGTCCTAGAGAATGCTCAATATAAATTTCTAGTATAACAATATCAGTCCGTATTTAGATTTCTCAATTATCCACAAAGTATCTTAATTAGCCATTTTTTCCTGAGCAAAAAATCCAATTAAGGTTCACCTATATTATTTGGCTGTTATATCTTTTTAGTCTTTCTTAATTGACAACAGCTCAATATCTTTTTTCTTTTTAATAACACTGAGCTTTTGAAGAGACTGAGCCATTTATCTCATAGAACTCCAGTAATCTGAATTTACTTGACTGATTGTTTCCATCTGGATATCATTTATCTTGTTTCTTTTATCTCCCATATTCTAATAAACTGGAAGTTTGGTTTAAAGAAATAATTAGCTGCAGGTTAAATATATTCAATAAGAATACTTTATGGAGATGCTGAGCTCTGCATATCTCTGCATATCAGATTACATCAGGTGGCACATAAAATCAGATTGTCTTGTTATTGATAATGCAAGGTTTGAGCACTTGATTCAGATGGTAAGAGTTGGATCTTGCCCTTGTATTTTTAAAAATTCTTAAAATTAGAAGGTTAACTTTTTGCTTCATGTGATTGTAACATTCTTAATTACATTTCACCTAAGGGTTTTAATACATTCATTGGTTATTACCACACTCAATAATTTCATTATGGAGTTGAAAATGGAAGATTGTTTCTAATTATATAATTTTCTATGTTTATTATTGGACATTTTCCTAAAAAGTTTTTTATCGGTTAGAAAAAACTATAATTCCTCCTTAAAAATGGGTATATGCATATAGTTCTCATTTGTTCACCAATTCTTTTTTTTTTTTTCGGTACCGGGATTGAACGCAGGGGTGTTCTACCTCCGCGCTACACCCCCGGCCCTATTTTTTATACTTTATTTTGAAACCGGGTCTCACGAAGTTGCGGAGGGCCTCACTAAGGGGGGAGAGAGAGAAAGAGAGAGAGAGAGAGAGAGATAGGGAGAGAGAGCGAGAGAGCTGAGGCTGGCCACGAACCCGGATCCTCCGGTCTCCACTTCCCAAAGTACTGGGATTACAAGCGTGTGCCACCACGCCCGGCCTTGTTCACCAATTCTTACAATAAAATTTCTATATAATGATCACCCCCAGTGATGAATCAGCCTATGAAAACTCCGTCAATCTGACACATCTTTGAACCCTTGCTTCCTGACATAAAAAATTCCTAGATAACCTTGTTTCTTCCCCAAACCAAGACCCAGACTCAACCGTTTTTTAGCAGACCACTCTGATTCTTTTGGTAGGGAATTCTAGTAGAAACAAAAATCTGGATGCCAAGTTGTTTCTTATTACTAGGAAGATATTCTTGTAGGTATCCCGAGTGAACAGAGCTAGGAAGTATACTTTAAAATAAATGATGAGTTCTAGACTCCTGTTTTTGGTCAAGGTGGATTAATAGGGAACAGATTTACACCTTGCTTGAAACAAGCAAAACAACCATTGAAAAATCTATAAGTAACAAATTTCAGAAAACTGGATATGAGGCCACAAAGGACAGTGTTTCCCACTAGATGGGAAACAAGAAAGATTAGTCCTATGATTATTCAAAGATCATTTCCTGTAGAGACTTTCCAGGAAGTGGGATTCCAAGCAGAGTCCAGTGTCCAACCTGGAGGAGAAGCTACCTGAGGAGAAGCTGCCCATTCAGAAAGAAGAAGGCAGCCAGAGTTTTCAGGTAGATTACTGGAGTGGAAAGGGATGCATGGACGGGAAACTGGAATAGAGTCTCTCACCTGAGTACATAGCCGAGGGCCTGCATGTAAGATAACTACCTGATGCTGGGGAGAATCCACCCACAGGATGAAAGATAACAGTCCTTGGTACACATAAAAGTCTGGAAATAGTAACTATTTTTACCAGGAAGACTAGAAAGCATCATAATCTATTGTCATTGAATAAGTTACTCAGAAAAGACTTGTCTCAGTCCTAGAAAATAATTTGTCCTACATCGAGCACATCTGAGTTCCATCTGAAAAACAATACCCTAAAATCACCAAGACTATTTAAGGAATGTAAAAATTTCTATCACTCACCATGTTGAAATTCACAATGTCTGGAATCTAGTAAAGAAACCACCAGATATGCAAAGAGGGAAGAACATATGACTTCTAATGAGAAGAATTTGAGTCAACCAAAATGAACTAGAATAAACACCTTTTAAAAATTATCAAGAAAGGACGTGAAAATAATTATAAGTGCATTCAAAAACCCAGAAAGTTAAGGAAGGATGCAGAAGGTATAATATAGACAAAAATCAAACTTGTAGAAATGGAAACTATGTTGACTGAGATAAAAATACACTAGATGGAATTAGACATTATAGAAGGTTAAACATCAAAGAAAAAAAAACAGTGAGCTGGAAGACAAAGCAATAAAAACTCTGCAATATGAACTATAGGGGAATAATAATTACAAAAATAAAAAGGCCATTAGTGCACTAAAACATTAAGTGGCCTAAATATGTATATTTAGGAATCTTAAAATAAAGGGCCTAAATGTTTGCAAATATGGTGAGGACAACAGACTCACAGATCTTAGAGTACCAAAATAATAATAATAATAATGATGATGATGATAATAATAATAATAAGAAGAAGAAGAAGAAGAAGAAGAAGAATTTAAAACCTAGCACAAGGGTCATGATGAAAATTACACCAGTGCACATCATAATCCAACTGCTCAAAACCAGTGATGAAAAGTGTTAAAGCCACCAAATAATTAAAAATACACCAAATAATTAAAATAATTAAAAATACAAGAGCAAGATAAGGACAGCCACAGATTTCTCATAAGAACAGTGGAAGTTAGAAGGTAGTGGAGCAACATCTTTAAAGTTTTGAAAGAAAAAAAAATGTCAAACCAGAGTTCAGTATGTAATGAAATCATCCTTCAAAAATGGACATTCCTTCAAAAAGAGAGAAAGAGATTATTAGACATACAAAAGCCAAAAGAATGCATCACCAGCAGATCTACACTACAACAAATGTTAAAGGCAGAAAGAGCCAGAAAGAAAGTAACACCAGATGGTGGAAGCCTGTATCTACATAAAAGAACAAAGAGCACTGGAAATGGTAGCCATGCGCCTAATTCTGAAAGAATAGTTTCTTATTTCTTATTTAAATCTTTAAAACATAATTTTAATCCTAAACAAAATTTTAAAATAAAGTAGTAACATAGTGGGGCGTACATAACATGTGTAAAAGTAAAATGTATTACGATGATGTCAGGAAGGGAGGAAGACAAGAATACTACTGTGAGGTCGTTACAGTATATATAAAGTGATATAATGTCATTTCAAGATGGACTGTCTTCAGTCTGTAAACCATAAGGCAAATGCTAAAAAAAAACCCACGAAACTACAGTTAATAAGCCAACAAAGGAGATTAAGTCATTGAAAACATTAAACTAGTACAAATAAAGATGGAAAGGAGAAAAAGTAATAGACAAATCGAGGTGATTCAGTGAAAACCTCAGCTTGACACCCTACCTTTCCCTTACCACCCACTCTAGCTGCCAAAATGGCTAAAGTCTGCTTTCTCTTCCAAAGCCTGCTCCCGCACACAGTCCAAGTTCTTTCCTTATGACTCCCACGTATCCAGTGAGTTGGCTCACCAGATGTTCTGATTCGTTTTCAGGATTTCCCACTCAGGGTGGGTGGGAATGGGTCCACCCTTCTGGGTGGACCTCATTAATGTCAACTGTGTTCCACTACTGCAAGGACCCCGCTCTATTGTCTTCTCTTCTGCTCTGTCCCTGACCGACTCTCAGCTCTCGTGTGGGATCTGGAACCTACTCTATGAATCCTGGGTTATTATTTCTCCACTACCATGTTAATTGGACTTTTCATCTTCTCTATCTCTTTATTAGGTGGTACATATGGGCTATGGGTGATTTATAACTCTCTTTTTCAAATTCCCATCATTCCTTTTGTGGGGGGGTACTGGGGATTGAACTCAGAGGCATTCTACCTCCAAAGCTGCGCCCCCAGCCCTATTTTTTATTCTTTATTTTGAAACAGGGTCTCGCTAAGTTGCAGACATCTCACTAAGTAGCTGAGGCTGGCCGCGAACCTGCGATCCTCCTGTCTCAGTCTCCCAAGTACCGGGATTCATCATTCTTAAAATGTGTGGATAGGTTCAATCCTAGGCAGCCCCCATTATCTGTGGGAACCCATCCTATCTTCCTTGCTTTTCATTCATCGTTCAGTGGTACCCAAGGTGGCTTCCTGCACCACTGCAGCTTCCCTGCCATCATCAGCAGCATCCTTGAGGCCGACTTTAGTGGATAAGATCTCCATCCTTCCCTTACTTGATGTGTCTATACATTTGCGTTTTTTGGACCATTCCCACTTCTTATACTCTCCCCAGCTGAATTCTACCAGATTTTTATTTTTATCTTTTTTAAAATAATTTTATTGGTGCACTGTAATTAAACAACAGTAAGACTGAAAATGATATATTTATATATGTGCACATCACTTGATGTGTTTCTCTCCAGATCCCACCCCACTTACTTTCTCCTCCCTCCCTGTACATGTTAGACTGATAGTGATGCCTTCATACACGAACATAACATTATGCATTCTGTTTCCTTCCTCAAGCCTCCTTTCCCCCCTCCTCTTCTCCCCTTTTCTATCCCTTTGCACTATTCTACCGGTCTCTCTCCTCATTTATACAAAGCCCCTTTTCTTTTCTATTTTCTCTCTAGTCTCCACATATGAGAGAAAACATATGACCCTTGACTTCCTGAGATGGGCTGAACTCACTTAGCATAATGTTATCAAGTTCCATCCACTTTTCTACAAACAGCATCATTTTATTTTTCTTTATGGCTGAGTACAACTCCACTGCGTGTGTATACCACTGCTTGTTTATCTGTTCATTGGTTGATGAATACCTAGGTTGGTTCCATATTTGCATTGTGATTTGTGCTGCGAATAGATACTTCTCAAAAGAAGAAATATAAATGACCAACAAATATATAAAAAAATGTTCAATATCATTAGCGCTCGGGGAAATGCTATTCCCAGCTTCTTGAAACATCTTCTTTCCTTAGACTCTTTGATGTAACACTCTCCTGGTGTTTGCTTCTGTCTCTTGACTCCTTCTTGGTCTTCCTGCACTCTTGTTCTTCTTTCAGCCTCTCTCGAATTCAGGGTCCTGTCTAAATCTTCATCTCTTTTCACTCTAAACATGCTCTCTTCCTTTCATAACTTTACTTTTCATCTCCATGTCATGATTCCCAAAATATTTTCCTAAACCAAGATCTCTTTCCCAAACTTCAAACAATATACCTAACTTCCTAATGCACATTTGTCTTTGATGTTCCAAAGACACTTTAAACTCTTCATGTCCCAAACTAAAATCATCATTATATAGGCCTTCACCCTTCCTAATCCTCAGATTCCTCTTAAGTGCTTATAGCAATGATCTATCACCAGTCATATTGTTATCCAAGCCCCAAATCCGGTGATTATTCTTGCTTCTGCCCCCTCTCTCCTTCAATGTCTCAATGATTCTCCCTCCTTGGTATCTGCGGACTCTATCCACTTATTATAATTACTATTATCACTTCCTTAGTTCAAATTTTTATCATCTCTCACTTGGATTATTTTACAGCCCTTTGAAATTTTTCTGCCCACAATAATTTCTTGCACCCAATCAATGACTCATACGGCATCAGAGTAAATTTTCTAAATGGTTTCTTAATCATGTCTCTCAATTCCTTAAAACTTAATGACTCAGCATTAAAACATAATGACCTTAAAACATAATGACCCCCCTCCCTGTGAAGTCTAAACCAGTGTATATGGCTTCAAAATCAGTAATTCAAGCTGGGTGTGGTGGTGCATGCTTGTAATCCCAGTACTTGGAAGGCTGAGATAAGAGGATCACAGGTTCAAGACCAGCCTAAACAATTTAGCGAGGCCCTCAGCAACTTAGTGAGACTCTGTTTCAAAATGAAAAAAGGGCTGGGGTATAGCTCAGAGGTAGAATGTCCCTGGGTTCAATCCCCAGTACCAAAAAAAAAAAAAAAAATCAGTAATTCAGCCCCTCTCTACTAACGCAGACTCTTATCTCACTAGTCCTAGTCCTTCACACTCTAGACCCGGTTATACTGCGCTTTATATAATGTTCATAGATAACTCCAGGACTCTACTCACAGGGGCCTCTCTTCTCACATAGTTAACTCCTGCTGATCCTTTGGGTCACATCTTAGATCTTCCTTCCTCTTTTAAGTCCTCTCTGATCCCATTTCTGCCTCAAGAATGAGTTGGGGGCGTGTCCCTTTATTTCCGTGATTCCTGGGACTTACCCTCTAATAGACCTTTCCATACTGTAACTGGTTTCTCGTATATGCAGGTTTGTGTTCTCTATTTGATGAGGGGCTATTTGAGAGGAGGAATATCTTTACTGGTTTGTCACAAGCGCCCAGCTCAGAGCCTGGCATATCGTAAGTACTCACTGAAGCGCTGTTAAATGGATACAATGATGCATACAAATGCAAATGAATGATTCTCAGTAGTTCAACTTATCTGTTAATAATTCCCTTTTAAAACTAAAAATGTGTAAACATTCTCAGGTGGGAATGATGCTAAGATTCATAAAACAATTTTAATAAAATTCAAAGTTATCTTTATTACTTTGGACTGAAAGGTTTTTTAATACCTTGAAGTAGCAAGTGTACATTACTTCCAGTGAAAGTGTAACTTTACTGTGCTCTACTTTGTAGATGATAATAATACATCATGCTAAATAACCGGGCACGGTGGTAAATTCCTATAATCCCACTACTTGGGAGGCTGAAACAGGAGGATCGCAGGTTTGAGGCCAGCACGTGGTAACTTAGTGAGACCCAAAGATAAAAAAAAAAGTAAAAAGGGTTGGGGGTATACCTCAGAGGTAGAACACTCCTGGGTTCAATCCCCAGGACCACAAAATAATAACAACACACCGGGCTTATTAGCACTGACTCTGTGTCTATCAGTGGTCTGAGAGCTTCGTATGTAGTAAGTTATTGAATCTTGACAATAAACTGATGAGATTGCTACCATCATAGTGAGGTCTACCAGCTTCCCCAAAGTCGCACAACTAGTAGTATACAGAGCTGAGACTTAACCAGGCAGTCTAGCGGCCTAATTCCCTCAACTACCTCAGCTACTGGGCTTCACTGCCCCTTAATTGTCCTGGTGTGAGAGCCTTTGTCTGTGAATGCTTTTGCTTCCCTTTGACTTACCTCCCAATCTTTATTGCATTTTCATATGTAAATGCAGAATCTATTCCATTTACAGGCTACAAAACCAACCCAGAATTAACTTTATCCTCTGAAACCCAAAGCTCATCACGTGCTGTGTGCATGTATGTCCCTATCACTGAACTGCATTATTGGTGCAATATGAGAAATATTGCACCAATAAAAGTATATTAAAAAATGAAAACCAATGCATAAATGCTAATCCCACTTCTTGTTACGAGGTAGAGTAATCCCTCCACTTCTGTGCATTTTTCTCCGTGAATCTGAACAAGCTGGCGTGTGGCACTGAATTTTCTTCCCAAGCCTCAGGACTGGCTAAGTCATTTGCAGGGCCCGGTTTGCAAGATGAAAATATAGGGCCCTAGTTCAAGCATTATTAAGAATCTCAAGGCGCTGACAGCAGAACATTAAACCAAGCATGAACTGCTTCTAAGCACAAGGCCCTTTGTGACTATCCAGGAAGCACACCCATAAAGCCAGCCCGCCAAGGCGCCTTCCTACAAAGCCCCTGACATGCCCCACTTTGTCTGTCGTTGATGCTGCTTAGCTTTTCTGCATGGAAGACTAAATATTCCATCCTCGACTTTAAAACACCTTTAAAATTGCTCACGATAAAACGAGCACTGTGGCACACGCCTGTCATCCCAGTACTTGAGAGGCTGAGATAGGAGGATTGCGGGTTCAAGGCCAGCCTCGGAAAGTTAATGAGACTCTACAACCTAGCAAGACCCTGTTTTAAAAACAAACAAACAAAAAATAGAAAGAAAAAATTGCTCAAGATAGCAATCCTTCCAGGCATCATCTCAGCACAAAACTTTTATAATCAAAGGAGACTCTAGCAAGGCTGAAGCATCCATGTGTTTTATCTACCATCATATCTATGTCTTCATAACCCTGTAGGATAGAAATGTGTTCTTATTTTACAGACAAATAAACAGATGGAAAGATATTAAGCAGCTGCCATAAAACCACTTAGCGGGTAAATTGAGGAGCTACTAGTTCCGCCTAGAGCCACCTGCCTCCATAGCCCATGGTTTTCCCAGTGGGCCATGCTGCTTCTCTTGTGGAGTGGAAAGAGACACCACTGGTCATGGACCAACAAGTTGGATTAGGAACCATTTCGCTTTGGTGCTAAGCAAATAAAAATTTACTCTTGTTTTCCTGTGCCTCCCTATTTATCTCAGATTCTTCCATTGTGGGCACCACAAGTATTTGATTTAAAAAAAATATAAAAAATATGAGGCTAACTTTTGAGGCTTGGTGAGCTCCCTCCTAGGAATGCTGTCATGGTCATTCTCAAATATCAGGGGCAGATGCAGACTATTAGGAATTACAAGGCCAGCTGTTGTTTTATATCATTAGACTTTTGCAACCAACTGGGAAAAAATCGACTTCTGCCAAGAGGCAAGTCTCCAGGCTCTGCAACAAATATCAATTCCAATTTGGTTGAAGTTGTGCAGGGTAATATTTTTTTCTTTCTGTTTCTCGTGGTTCCAGAAGTGATACTCTGCACATTGATTGGCACTCGACCTGAATATGTGACATTTTCTGTCTAGATTTAGGAAGATGTGTATTCTAAAAGAACACCAGGGCATACATTTCCCATCTAAATGGAAAGCATGTGCATTTACGTGTGCCCTCGAAAGCAGAGCGGGGGTGTGGAATGTGTCTGGGACTCCGAGCTCAGAACAGCGCCCGACTGGTGGAACCAATCATCTTACCTTGGATAAAGAGAAGAAGAATGATAATTTGTTGTTCTCTCTCGTGAACAGTTCTATTGTCCAGTCAAGGCCATTAGCCATCCAGAAATTCACAAGTGGCTCTCCTTGGCAAAACTCGATGCTGGGTCCGACGGCAATCTGATGATTTCAGAGCATTTTAGAATCATGAAGTGCTCGCGTTGGAAGGGACCTTGGCAAGCACACAATCTGAATACCTCATTTTACAGATGAGGATGCGGATGTGCAGAGCTGATCTGAGGTGGCTGCAGTCATAAAGCCAGCGGATGGGCTGGTCCTAGAAACGGGAACTCCTGGTCCCAGCCTGGGTCCCTTTCAATCACACTGTGGCTGCCTTGTTTGGCTTAGTTGACATGCAAACTCCATTTTCTTTATTTCTGCAAGCAGTGTCCAGTTTGCCAAGGAAGCTCTTTGAAATAGGAATATTTAAATGAATCATGTTTTAATGAGCTCATACTTACTTTTTTCCCACAAAGTATTCAGCAGAAGGCCTTCCATGTAGGAAAAGAGCAACCACTCTTCCATTCATTGATTCAGTCAACAAATGCTTCCTGAGCAAGCTGGGCATGGTGGCACATGCCTATAATATCAGTACTTGGGAGGCTGAGACAGGAGGATTGCAAGTTCGCCGCCAGCCTCAGCAACTTAATGAGGCCCTCGGCAACTTAGCAAGACATTGTTTCAAAGTAAAATAGGGCTGGGGGTGTAGCTCAGAGGTAGAATGACCCTGGGTTCCATCCCCAATACCAAAACAAAACAAAGCAAAAAAAAAATAGCTGCTTATGAGGATGAAATTCATTATTCATTCTACTAACATAAATAGAACATGATCCTGACCTAAAGGAACTTACAATCCGGTGGGACAGATATACAAACAAGTGATAATTTTATTAATTGTTTAATAAATCATTATATATATATATATATGCATAATAAGACCACCACAGGAAGGAAGCTGAACTTTGGCAAAAGGCTTTCTTGAGTCTGAGGCATATGGAATCATGATTGGATTGAGTCTATGGCGAGGAACAGCAGTGCAGACCGAGGGAGGCTCGGAAGGATGAAGGGGCCTCTGATCCCCGAGTCCGGGAGGAGGGGAGGCTGCATAGCAGGGGAGCAGGGTACGAGGCAGAAGGGCGAAAAATTATCTCAGATCTTGGCAGTCATCAATCATCAGGGATGTTGCCGTGTAAACACTGAGACTATTAAGGTAAAGGAACTGAAATATTTCACCCTGCACGTTTGGGGATGGTGTAAAATTCGTGCTGGAAAAGCAAGAGAACAGAGACACTTAGGAAAAAATTACAACCCCGTCGCTGCCTGATGCCAATGAGATGATGCTCTTCCTCTTATCTGATCGTGTCTGTTTCTCGTTCAGGATTCAAAAGTAGCTCGTGGGGTCACTCATAGCATGTAAGGTCTTCAGCTCTTCAACATCCAAACTCAACCAATCCCAAACCAGACTCCTCATTTTCTTTGCGGATGTCCCAAGCTGTTCCTCTCAGGGAGGACCTGTCTTTGTTCATGGGTATGCCTTCCTTGCAATTGCTCAGGCCAAAACTTTTGAGTTACTCTCCACTCCTGTCTTTTTCTCACGTCCTACATCCAATCCCTCAGGAATCCTGCTTGTCTCTGTCTTCATAATTTCTCTAGAACCAACCACTCCTCACCTCTTTTGCTACCACCCTAGTCTGGGCCTCTGTGATTTCTTTTTTCTTTCTTTTTTTTTTTTTCTTGTGGTACTGGGGATTAAACCCAGGGGCATTCTGCCTCTGAGCTACATTTTATTTTTTCTTTTGAAATAGAGTTTCACTAAGTTGCTGAGGGTCTCTCTATGTTACTGAGGCTGGCCTCGAACCTGCAATCCTCCTGTCTTAGCCTCTCAAGTACTGGGATTAGAGGTGTGCACCATCACACCCAGCAGCTGCTGTGATTTCTAGGCTGGATTATTACAGTCACTTCCTAAAATTTCCATTCTCAATAGTCTCAATAGTCTATCCAAGGGGTTCTCGACTGAGAAATGTAAGATCCCCAACCAGGGACATTTCATAGTCTCTGGGGCATCTTTAGTTGTCACAGGTGGTGCCACTAGCATCTAGAAGGCAGGATGCTTGGAACATTCTAGAGTGCCCAAGACATGCCCCGAAGCAAAAGATTATCTGGTACAAAATGCTAACGGGGCTTAGCTTGAGAAATCCTAGCTCTCATCATCCCAGCTGTTAGACTGGTCCTGTTTGAAAAACAAAGCTAATTTTGGCTCTACTCTGTTAAAACCCCTTCAAGGTTATCTATTTAGAGTAAAAGCTCCTACCACAACCCATGAGGCCCTATGTAATCTGGGCCTCCAGTAGCTTTCTGATGTCATCTTCTAGCACCTCCACCCAGCTCACTCTGCTGCAGAGGCACAGCCTCCCTGCTGCCCCTCAACATGCCGGCTCTGCCACCATGCAGGGCCTTTCCTCCAATCATCTACCCGGCTGGGGTGCTCGTCCCTCAGAAATTCATCACCAAGTCCCTCCCCTCCTCCACATCTCCTCTACTCTTTCCAGTTAGCATTATAAACTGCTCCCTCCCCGACATTTCGATTCTCCTTGTTCTGTTTCTGATTTTAATTTTCCGTAGTCACTATTACCTTCGAGTACACTCTAAGCTCCCCTTTGTGACATGCGCACTTTGCATCTGTCTCTGGAACATATGCTCACAAGGGCAGGGATCTCTCTTGGTTCACATTCTGAGCAGACTCAGATCGTGGAAACAAACTAGACACAGTCTCTGTCGTTTCAAGAATATTTATTGCTGCTGTGATCAGGGCAGGTTCTTTCATCGTTAACATTCCACACAATGAAAACTTTTTACACAACTTAAGGTATTTTAGGGCAGAGAGAGAGAAGGGCTTAGTACACCCTGGAGAGGCATCTCGGGCAGTCCATTCATCGCGAAGCTCAGGTGGCTGCATGGGAGTGTCCGGTCCTGGTGGGTTGCAGGTTTGCTCTGTGTCTTCAGGCTCACCTTAACTGGTAAGGGCTTCCACGGGTGAGGAACTGCCCGACAGCTACTGGTGGCAAAAGCCACGTTAACCTCGTCCTCACTGTTGACGAGACTCCGTGGTGGCCGAAGCTGCAGGTGTGGGGTCTCAGGCGCTGTTGGGTAGACTCTGGTTGCTAGATGTTAGTGTTGGTTGTCAAGGAGAACCCGGTTCTGCCTGGGAGTTTCCACATCGCGCCTGCGTGTTACTTACTCCTTCCTGGCGTTGTCCGTTCTGCCGGGGCGTGGCCTCAGTTCATGCTTCTCAAGCTAAGTCCTTCTTAGATGTTAGTGGAGTCCTTTTATATGTGCTCTATGCAGCTCATCAATGTATTCAAGCATGTGGAAGTGTGCCTGCATTCAGGAAGTGCTCACATCAATATTGTTGGCTGAATAATGGTCATTTCTTGGAGGCAAAAAGCCCAAAGGAGAAACTGGGTATGTTGGCATAAGTAGGTAGATAGGGTCATTTTCTCAACAAATCTAAGAGGAAGACATTCTTAACTTTATTCCTGAGGTGAATAAGAGGTTTAAGTGACTTGCTCACAGTCCACAGCTAGTAAGCAAGGGAGCCAGGATTCAAACCCTGGTCTACTTGAGCCCAAACCCTCTGCTCTTCAAACAGTGAGAACTGCACGTCGAGAATCAGTATGAGAACTACACTGCGCTGATGAAGGGGGGCTTTACATGGGGTTTTCCATTCAGTAAGCTGAGCACAAGAAAGGTGGAGGGAAAAACAGATAAAAGAGGTTGGCAAAATTCCAATCTGAAAAAATAGAGGTATGGGAATAAAAGGAAGAAAAGTAAGAGGAGGGGCATCTGCGTTTTCCAAGAATCATAGAGCTGGCGGGAATTTAGACGTCACGTAGTCCTCACTTCATGGATGGAAATTCTGAGGACTGGGAGGAGGACTATTCGATCTCCTTCAAAGCAGCTTTTCGGGCTGGAGATGGAGCTCAGAGGTAGAACACTCGCCTAGCATGTGCAAGGCCCTGGGTTTGATCCAGTACTGAAAAAAATTTTAAAAAAAGAGAAAGGAAGGAAGGAAGAAAGGAAGGGAAAGAGAGAGAGAGAGAGAGAGAGAGAGAAAGAAAGAAAGAAAGAAAGAGAGAGGGAGGGAGGGAGGGAGGGAGGGAAGGAGGAAGGAAAGAAGGAAGGAAGGAAGGAAGGAAGGAAGGAAGGAAGGAAGGAAGGGTAAGGAAGAAAGAAAAAGGAAGAAAGAAAAGAAGAAAAATTAGCTTTAATATAGCAGAGCTAGAATGGAAACAAGGAAGTCCTATTGTAATCCAGTGCCCTTTTTTCCATATCTGCCTCATCTTTCTATAGAAAATAGAACTACTCTTCCGAGGAAATTGATCACTGTGAGAAAGCGTAGTAAAAACTTGAATAATTTGATTTAACTCATGCGAAGGAAGTAGCTACTCCCAATAGTGAACTATTTTTAATAGATTGTTTTCAAATGTATGTAATATCAAAATTTAAGTTTAACAAGTATGATTAAGCTGGGCACAGTGGTGCACGCCTCTAATTCCAGTACTTGGGAGGCTGAGATAGGAGGATCGCAGGTTCCAGGCCAGCATAGGATAATTTAGCAAGACCCTGTTTCAAAACAAAACAAAAGAGCTGGGGGTGCAGCTCAGAGGTAGAATGTCCCTGGGTTCAAGCCCCGGCACCACACACACACAAAAATAGTACAATTAAATATTGATGCTTTAGAGTGGTCTATTTTAATTAGAAGACTACCTTTAATGTATATGGTTAATAGATACATATATAAGTAATATGTTGTTAAGATAGAAATATGCTTTTCAAAGTAAATGAAAACTGTCTCGTTTCTTTAATTCCTAAACATTTCCACAGGCCATGATCCACAGCTTTAATCTAGCAGATGGGCATTTATTTATGTAATTACAAATATGATATACGCACGTGCACTTGTTTGTCCCTCGTCTCATGCCAGGACTATGCACCCATTTTCCAGATGATGATACCACCCCACCATGTGTATTCAGAGCTATCAGACTTTGGCGAGTTCTCCAAGCTCCAGTGCAAAGCAATTTTTCAAAGCACCAGCTTTTCCTGTCTTCTCAGTGGCTAGCACATGTCTGGAGTTAGAGATTCCATCTGGCTGGGTGACAAAGAGCCAGGGCAGCTACCAAATGAAAGTGGAGGAGGTGTAAATCGCATCCCAGAGACCTTCCTCGGAGATGAAGTCTTTTGGATTAAATTATAAATAGATTACTAAGAAATAGGACTATTTCTTTAATTTTCAATATTGCAAATCAGAAAATGATTTCTTTTTAAAGTTAAATATGCTAATATGTCACAAGAAGTCATGCTATGCTACTGCTGTAAGGAATGTTCCTTCCTGCCCAAAGCAAGCCCATTAGCTTATCTGCTTTTCTAGAAGTTAACATCTGCTCTTATATCATATACCACATGAATGTTCTCAGGCCTCACTTGGCATTAGGGTGATGCAGTGATGTGCACCTTTCCTGTATTCTGTGCCTACCTGCTTATGGGGGCCTCTGGTTTACACGGCCTTTCCCAGTTATGTCTGCAAACCTCCCAGAAAGGACAGACTGCAGTCGCCACCCCATTCTGCTAACCTCTCTGCACACTCCCCCCCCCCCCCCCCCCC
>PVJS01012027.1:14996-44693 GCA_004027185.1 Glis glis | reverse complement strand
CAACTTTGTGAGACCCGGTTTCAAAATAAAGTATAAAAAATAGGGCCGGGGGTGTAGCTCGGAGGTAGAATGCCCCTGCGTTCAATCCCCGGTACCGCAAAAAAAATAAATAAATAAATAAATAAATAAATAAAAAATAAAAAGGGCTAAGGGTGTATCTTGGAGGTAGGATGCCACTGAGTTTGATCCCCAATACCAAAACAAACATTTATCTTTAAAAGAAGTTGTTTAGCCGGGTGTGGTGGTGCACGCTTGTAATCCCAGTACTTGGGAGGCTGAGACAGGAGGATCCAGGTTTGCGGCCAGCCTCAGCTACTTAGTGGGGCCCTCTGCAACTTAGTGAGACCCCGTTTCAAAATAAAGAATAAAAAAATAGGGCTGGGGTATAGCTCGGAGGTAGAATGTCCCTGGGTTCAATCCCCAGTACTGCAAAAAAAAAAAAAAGAAGTTGTTTACTGACTGTGCCCCTCACCCCTCACCCCTCACCAGGCTTTTGTTCAGTACAGGAGTGCAGGTGAGGGGGCGGGTTTTGTGCTGGGGATGGAATCAGGGCCTCACTCTAACCAGTCAGCTACTTCCCCAGCCCCGGAGTATGGACTGGAATCCCAACTCGGCTAATACAGGATCTTGGGCAAGTGACTCAACTTCTCTGTCCCTTAGTTTGCTCATTTGTAAACTAAAACTAATAGCATGCCTGTGGCCCTAGCTATTCCCGAGGCAGGAGTCACAAGTTTGAGCCTCACCTGGGTGATTAAGTAAGACCCTGTCTCAAAAAGGGCTGGGGATGTAGCTCAGTGGTAGAGTGCCCCTGGGTTCAATTCCTAGTACCGTGGGAAAAGAAAGAAGGGAAGGAAGGAAGGGAGGGAGGGAGGGAGGACACAGAAAGAAAGAAATCCCCCCCCAACCCCTGGGAGTATCTTAGAATTGGAGTCAATGGTATGGACTTATATTTACCAAGTGCCCACTACATTGCCAAGAACTGGGCTAGGTTCTGGTGAGGACGAACACCATTCCTGATCCTCACCATCTTGCAAAGTGTTATATCCTTTATTCTTTTTAAAAGAAAAGCTGAGCACAGTGGTACATGCCTGTAATCCCAACTACTTAGGAGGCTGAAGCAGGAAGATCATAGTTTGAGGACAGCCTGGGCAACTTAGGGAGACCCTGTCTCAAAATAAAGAGGGCTGCAGGTGTAACCTATGGTATAGAGCACTTGTGGAGCATCCGTGAGACCCTGGGTTCACTCCTCACTATTAAAAAAAAAGACAACTGTAACTGTGTGCATCATTACCAGAATCCTCCCTGATGTTCCTGAGCCTATGTACACACAAGAGTAACACAGGAAAGGTAGGGCACCAGGGTTCTATCTGGGGTTCACTGTTAGATCAAATATCAAGTTTCATGTGCGGAAAATCCCATCAAAGTAGGAAGTCTACAAGCATATGTGTAGGAACAGCTCTGCAGAGCTTAGATCTATCAGGTTAAAGCATTTTATGAAGCCGGGCGTGGTGGCGCACGCTTATAATCCCAGTACTTGGGAGGCTGAGACCGGAGGATCCAGGTTCGCGGCCAGCCTCAGCTACTCAGTGAGGCCCTCCGCAACTTCGTGAGACCCGGTTTCAAAATAAAAGTACAAAAAATAGGGCTGGGGGTATAGCTCGGAGGTAGAACGCCCCTGAGTTCAATCTCCGGTACCGCAAAAAAAAAAAAAAAAAGCATTTTATGATCTCTGAGCAGATTCAGAATTATACTTTATAAAATACATAACTTATTGACAAGTAGGAAGGGACAATCTTCCCAAGTAAAAGAAGCCATTTTTCTTTGTAATTTTATTTTGTAGTACTGGGGATTGAACCCAGGAGTGTTCTACCTCTCAGCTATACTCCCAGCCCTATTTTTTATTCTTTATTTTTAAACATTATCTCAGTTGTGGAGGGCCTCACTAGTAGCTGAGGCTGGCCATGAACCTGCGATCCTTCTGTCTCAGCCTCCCAAGTACTGGGATTACAAGCATGTGCCACCACGCCTGGCTTTTTTTTTTTAAAATCAGATTCTTTTTCATGGAAACAAACTTTAACACCATACAGGATATTTTTTAAAATTATATTCACATGATCTTAATGTGCTTCTAGAGGAAATATTTTTAAATATTTAATGTCAATATTAAGGTATCTTCATTGCATAACCTTTTGGTTTGCTTTATTATTTTTTTACCATAAACTTGTGTTCATTTTTTTCTTTTTTTTGTGTATCTTCATTGCATAACCTTTTGGTTTGCTTTATTATTTTTTTACCATAAACTTGTGTTCATTTTTTTCTTTTTTTTTTTTTGTGGTACCGGGGATTGAACCCAGGGGCGTTCTACCTCCGTGCTACACCCCCGGCCCTATTTTTTTATACTTTATTTTGAAATCGGGTCTCACAAAGTTGCGGAGGGCCTCACTAAGTAGAGAGAGAGAGAGGGAGAGAGAGGGAGGGAGGGAGGGAGGGAGGGAGAGAGAGAGAGAGAGAGAGAGAGAGAAACAGGGAGAGAGAGCGAACGAGCTGAGGCTGGCCGCGAACCCGGATCCTCCGGTCTCTGCTTCCCAAAGTACTAGGATTACAAGCGTGCGCCACCACGCCCGGCTGTGTTCATTTTTTTTATGGTACTGGGGATTGAACCCAGGAGCATTCTACCTCTTAGTTACACCCCAACCCTTTTTATTTTCTATTTGGAAACAGGGTCTTGCTAGGTTGCTGTGAGTCTTGCTACATTATTGAGGCAGTCCTTGAGCCTGTGATCCTCCTGTCTCAGCTTCCTAAGTACTGGAATTACAGGCATGCACCACCCTGCCCAGCTTTGTATTAAATTTTTTTGTGTGGTACTGGGGAATGAACCCAGGGGCGTTCTACCTCTGAGCTACACCTCCAGCCCTATTTTTTATACTTTATTTTGAAACCAGGTCTCACGAAGTTGTGGAGGGTCTAAGTAGCCCTCTAAGTAGCTGAGGCTGGCTGCGATCCTGTCTCAGCCTCCCAAGTACTGGGATTACAAGCGTGTGCCACCACGCCCGGCTATATTAAATTTTTAATACGTTCTCACCAGGGCGTGGTGGCGCACTACTTGGGAGGCAGAGACAGGAGTGTCACAGGTTTGCAGCCAGCCTCAGCTACTTAGTGAGGCAACCCACAACATAGTGTGACCCTGTTTTAAAGTAAAAAATAAAATAGGACTGGAGGTGTAGCTCAGAGGTAGAACGCTCTGGGTTCAATCCCCAGCACCACACACACACACACACAATTATTCTCTAATGAGTCTATCATTTTCTTCTAAACACAATGAAGGCTGGAATCCAGATGCCAGATATTCAGAGCATTTTCTGCAGGAAGCTAAGTTACTCCACTGGAATGGAAGACACAAACCCTGGGACTTCCGTAGCGTTCACAATGACTTATGGGAAAGCTGGTTTGTTCCTGACCCTGCAGGGATATTTAAACTCCATCACAACAGCTGAAATGACCCACCATTCAAAACATTCCCTGTATAAAAATGTGGATATCCCTTTGTATCCTACAATAATTTTATTCTGTATGAGCAGTACCTTTGATATGTATGATCCACAATATAAGAAACAAAAACTACTGTGTGCAAATTGTACTTTGAACCACATAGACACTGACTTCTTTAAGTACAAGCGGTAATGATGAAATCAAGATTATGTTGGAAATAAATAAATCCATCTGGGTATAAGCAATCAATCTGCTTAACACTGGATGACAATTCTACCCACAAAATTTTAAAATTAATGTTTTTCACAAGCAGGTTTTTAAAAAATAAGTTGCCAATCTTGTCTTTTATAACTATTACATCTAAAACATTGTTTTTGTAAAAATAAAATACTCAGATTTTTCTGATTTTCCTCATGTATATTATTTTTTTTTTCTGTTGTTTTTTTGGTACTAGGATTGAACCCAGGGCATTCTACCTCTGAGCTACACTCCCAGCCCTTTTTATTTTTTGAAACTGGGTCTTGCTAAGTTGCTGAGGCTGGCCTCAAACTTGTGATCCTCTTGTCTCAGCCTCCCAAGTGCTGGGATTACAGGCATGCACCACTGCACCAGCTTCAAGTATATTATTCTACATGTTAAATATAATAGAAGGTAAACTGATCTCAGGTTTAAAGGGGAAAGAATACCATAAAGTCTTGCTTTAGAAAAAGCCAACTTAAGGATAACCATTCTTAATATTTTTTATTGTAAAAACCACCAGACTTTCAAATGAATTTAAAAATCTTTCAATATTATTTAATGAAAAGGTCTCATACAGGATATATCAACATTTACTATTTATCTGTCATGTTTCATGAAAAAATCATGATTGTATGCTTGGAAAATCCTTGAACCCATTCTCTAGTGAGTGTCATAACATAAAGGGTATTTTTTTCCACTCAAATAAGGAAATTTATTGTAAAGCTACAATAGTTATCACCTAGCTACATGCTTTACATAGTCCCATGAAAAAATAATTCAATTGCTCCTAATCCCTGATGCAAGGCACTTCAAAGCACCCGCACAAAACGTCCATGTAAACAGCAGTACAGTACATCATTTAAATAACATGAATGACCTTTACATAGCCTGACCCAGACTTAAGGAAAAATAAAATACATCATTGCCACATCTAAAAAGCATGTTAAGATTCACAAGAATTTGATTCTCTTATAAATAGAACAGGCCATATAGCCTCCTGTGGTAACAAAAACCTTACAGATATTCCATATTATAAAAACAGCATGCTTCCTGGATACACATAGTCAGATATCCAGGAGTGATTAGGACTGAATGCGAATGGCATTTCTGAATACCCAGCTTCAATATCCACCAGCCTTTGGGCCTGGACTCTTTGTAGCACCATGGAAAATGCATTAGAAAATCACAAAGGTACATAATTCAAACCGACCTTTCCATGAGGGTCACTTAGTCCACAGTAACAAACAGCAACGATGCACAGAAAGAATTTTAAAATTATTGGCTTATTAGATTTACCTAGCAAGAAAAATTCTGTTACTGATTTTAGTACATCTCATGTACACTAAGCACCAATTTAAATGAGATTATCAAACACCACTAGCAGTTTATGGCTCAGCCTCAAAGTTCATTTCTTATCACTTTCCATGCCACATCCTTATAGCTAAGGATAAAATTAGACAGGTGACAAAGACTGACAGAAATTCAGTTGCTTCTCTATCGAATTTATGCCTTTCAAGTAAAATATAGTGACAAAATCTAAAAGGTCTCCTGCATTCTCTGGAACCCACCAGCTCTGCAGAACAGTTTCTGCCTACTAGAAGATAAACACACGGGTGAGGAGGTCAGAGGCAGAGTCAAGGCCTTCGGGACAGGCCGGGTCAGCCTTCCTACTGCGAAGCCATGCTCCCTTTCACTACCAAGCAAGAGAGGTCTGAGTGTGAGCACAACTCAGGGAGCCCGAGTCTACCCTCAGTTACCACCAAAAGCTAGCAAGTGGGACTCCGCCGAGCTAGCATCAGATACGAAAAGCAACACATGTGCTTTCTTAGCAGTGATAATTCTTATTATTAGCATGCCCTTCTTAGGCATAAAAGGGACAATGGCGTATCTAGGTTTATGCCCAGTTAAGAGTCAACTATAAGTAGCCAGACTGTTGCATTTTAAAATTACAGATCAAAAGTACTCCCAAAAGAAAACTGATTTCTTCCTAAGTGAAGTGTAGTATACAAAAAGCTGGAATGATGGTTAATTCACATACAAAAACTCGTATACAAAATTCCCTACATTTTCCTTCCAAACTACTCAGGTTCATACAGTTGATTCTACCACACAACTGTTTTGTACTATAGTTACACCACTAGAGTAAAGTACTAATAAAATACTTCAGTTAGCAAACTGAGGTTATACTTCTTGACAACTGCATTAAAACTGCAGCACTTAGGCAGAGCTGAGAAACACCATTCTTAAGCATGGTTTCCCTCTTCCTGCTCTTGCGTTCCACAGTGATTATTAAAGGGAGGAATCTGGTCTGTAAACGACTGGGTCATCCACTGCCCATTTGGAACGTCACTGAAAGCTGATTCTCCTCTTAATTCCGCACTGTCGGCTGCTAGGAAGGAAAAAGAATGTTAGTTTATTTTACTTACAAGTTTTAAGTGATCAAGTGAGAAATTTTAACAGTGCAATGGAGACCTATTATTAAAATATCAGTCAAGCTTCCTGAATACAATTATAAATTTCTGTTCTATTATTAAAGGACTGATATCTTTATTTGTTATTAAAGGAAGAAAATGCAACTAGGTTGGCTTAAGAGTTTGTGATTTAAGAAATGAGCTGTAGAAATCTATGTAGACAAATATCAAATAACAATCACATTTTATTAATCATAAAATAAAATTTTATGTTACCATTCCCAATCTTCAATAACTTCCTTTCTATTTCTACTAAACCACCCTCCCCCCATCCTGACAAAACTGAGTCTGTGACAGGAACACACATGGGGACGTACTTAGCCCATCTGAAGGGAAGCTGCAAGGCTCACCAGCGCACGGATTCTCACTGTAAGCACCACCATACGCTGCTTCATAACCGGGGTCATATTTTTCTTCTTTAACAGCCATCTTCTTTGCATCCTCTGTGAGGAGAGTAAAATAGGATTTAACACTGATTCTGTCTGCACAACAATTCTGAAAATAGCTTTATTCAGAAATCACGAATAATTCTTTTCTTGCATGATCATGTAATCTTTGTAGCATATACTAAATTAACTCATAAAAATTGTAATAACCTACTACATTTAATTTTAGGTGGGTACAGTGTTTCTTAGACCCTCAATATCTGGGATTACTCAGAATAGATAAAAAACCTTGGTAAAAGGAGATTTTTGTGTGTGTGTGGTACTAGGGATTGAACCCAGGGGCTTTCTACCACTGCGCTACACCCAGTCCTTTTTATTTTTTATACTGAAACAGGGTCTCACTAAGTTACCAAGCTCTGGCTTTGAATTTGTGATCCTCCTGCCTCAGCCTCCAAAGTACTGGGATTATAGGCGGGTGCCACCATACCCAGCTTGAAAGATTTTAGCAGTGACTAATATCCTTTATCAGAGCACTGTGCCTGCAATACAATTTCTTTTCTCCTGCTTTTAAACCTATGACACACTTTCTGAACATGCAATGAATAAGGAGTGGTAACAGTGACATACCTTGTGCGAGCTGTAGGTCAAACGTATAGTGCACCTCCTGAACGTCGGTGTTGCGCTCGATGCCTTTCAGCTGGTCTCTCAAGTCCTTCAGCTTAATGTAGTAATGAACTTTGTCCTGGGCTCGGGGAAACTGAGCACACCGCGCACTGGATGATGGCATGACGTAGCAGAGCTGGAATCAAAGTTTGCATAGCTTCAGAAATCTTACAATTCTACCGAACCTACTCACAGAGATTAGAAAATTTATCTTTATTTGGGTTAATAACTTGATTCTTAATATTATATATGTAAAATCAATATAAGTAGTTGTGTTTAACATTGAATCTGTAATATTTATTAAAGTCAATAAATAAAAAACAAGCCCCCCTCCCCCAGGGTTACCCATCAATTAACAATCTTTTCTTTTTTTTTTTTGGGTACTGGGGATTGAACCCAGGGGCATTCTACCTCCGAGCTACACCCCCGGCCCTATTTTTTACACTTTATTTTGAAACCGGGTCTCACGAAGTTGCGGAGGGCCTCACTAATTAGCTGAGGCTGGCTGCGAACCTGTATCCTCCGGTCTTCGCCTCCCAAGTACTGGGATTACAAGTGTGCGCCACCAGGCCCGGCCAATCTTTTCTTTTTAACAGCAAATATTTGGTTCACAATTCAAAAGGGAAAAATGGGCACAGGAGTATATAATGAAGTCTTCCCTTCCAACTCGAGTGTCTATCCACCTAGTTCCCTTCCTCAAGGGCAATCAATATTGCCAGTCCAGAGGTTTCCATGAATGTACAGTCAAAGATGTCTAGATATATACACTCTCCCTCATCCTTTTAATAAACAATACAAATGGTAACAAATGGGTGTGGTGGTGCACCCCTGTAATCCCAGTACTTGAGAGGCTAAGACAGGAGAATGTCAGGTTCAAGATCAGCCTTAGCAATTTAGCAAGACACTTAGCAACCTAGTAAGACCCTGTTTCAAAACAAAAAAGAGAAATGAGCTGGGGGTGTAGCTTGGAAGTAGAATGCCCCTATGGTTAATCCCCAGTATCTCTCTCTTTCTCTCACACACACACCTTAGCAACCTAGCAAGAATGCCCCTGTGGTTAATCCCCAGTATATATGTATCATACACACATATATGATATATATATATATGTATATATGATATATCACACACACACACACACACACACACACACACACACACACCTCCCTCCCTCTCTCTCTCTCGGTAATTCTGTATCACATATCAGAATAAAAAGAGCCTCCTTTTTAAAAGTAGCTATGTAGTTCTTTCCTAATTTATTTAACCAGTGGGCTGAGGTTACAGTTCAGTGGCAGAGCATATACTTAGCATGCATGAGGCCCTGGGTTCAATCCCCAGTACCAGAAACACACACATACACACACAAACATAATTTATTATTTTTTTAGTACTGGGGGTTGAACCCAGGGGCATTCTACCTCTGAGCTCCTTCCCCAGCCCTATTTTTTTTTAATGTTTTACTTTGAAACAGGGTCTCACTAAGTTGTGGATGGTCTCACTAAGTAGTTGAGGCTAGTCGTGAACCTGCAATCCTCCTATCTCAGCCTCCCAAGTACTGGGATTGCAAGCGTGAGTCACCACGCCCGGCTTCACAAATGTTATTTATTTAACCAGAGCCTAACTATGGACTTTAGGTTGTTCCCAGTCTTTTCCTATAATGAAAAGCCTCATACTTATTTAATGTGGAATATGTGTGAGTATATCCGTTGGATAAATTCCTAAGTGAAATGGCTAAAAGACATTTGCATTTATTATTTTGGTTGGTGGAGACAAACTATCCTTCAAAGAGCATAATTCCCTCTGTATGTATGAGGCTAACACACACACACACACACACACACACACACACTCCCTCTCTCTCTCTCGCTCTCTCTCACTCTTCTTCAATTAAAGTGATCCTTCTAGCAATTTGAAAAAGTAGCCGGGTGTGGTGGCGCACGCTTGTAATCCCAGTACTTGGGAGGCTGAGACAGGAGAATCCGGGTTCATAGCCAGCCTCAGCTACTTAGTGAGGCCTCCGCAACTTAGTGAGACCCTGTTTCAAAATAAAGAATAAAAAATAGGGCTGGGGGTGTAGCTCGGGGGTAGAATGCCCCTGGGTTCCATCTCCAGTACCGCAAAAAAAAATTAAATAAAAAATAAGAATAAGATGAGCAAAATGTGGTCTGTCCACACAAGAGAAAATTATTCATCCCCGAAAGGAATGAAGTCCTGACTCACGCAGGATCGCAGGTTCACGGCCAGCCTCAGCTATTAGAGTGAGGCCCTCTGCAACTTAGAGAGACCCTGTTTCAAAATAAAGAATAAAAAAGGGCTGGGGGTGTAGCTCGGAGGTAGAATGCCCCTGGGTTCAATCCCTGGTACCGCCAAAAAAAAAAAAGTAGATTGTTTTGTTTCAGAGCTGAATCACCAACAACATCAATAACTTAATATTTCATGAGGAGAAATACTTTTTTTTTTTTGCAGTACAGGGGATTGAACCCAGGGGCGTTCTACCTCCGTGCTACACCCCCGGCCCTATTTTTTTATACTTTATTTTGAAACCGGGTCTCACGAAGTTGCGGAGGGCCTCACTAAGTAGAGAGAGAGAGAGAGAGAGAGAGAGAGAGAGAGAGAGACAGGGAGAGTGAGAGAGAAAGAGAATGAGAGTTGAGGCTGGCCACCATGCCCGGCCGGAGAAATACATTTTAAAAGACAATGCACTCAGCTCATTATAAGAGCTAAAACTATGCACAAAATATGACTAAAAGCTGAGCGTACAGTCAGGTGTGGTAGTGCATGCCTATAATCCCAGTACTTGGGGGGCTGGGACAGGAAAGATCCCAGGTTTGAGGCCAGTCTCAAGAACTTTAGTGAGGTCCTCAGTAACTGAGCAAGACCCTGTTTCAAAGTAAAATATAACAGCCTCAGCTACTAAATGAGGCCCTCCGCAACTTAGTGAGACCCTGTTTTAAAATAAAGAATAAAAAAATAGGGCTTGAGGTGTAGCACAGAGGTAGGTAGAATGCCCCTGGGTTCAATCCCCAGTACCAATAAAAAAAAAAGTAAAAGATAAAAAGGGCTGGGGTGTAACTCAGTGGTGGAGCACCCCTGGGTTCAATCTCTAGTAGCACAAAAAACCATACAAACAAAATGTGATTCAAGTTCACTTATATATTGCACTGTGTGATATATCCAAGACTATACCAGAGCCTGGTCTGGCATTTAAGGGACTATACCCTACAGGAAGTAGTGAATTCACTAATTTTACCTAAGTAAATAAGGGTGAGACTCCACTTAAACAAAGACCATCGCTACAACCTAACTCATCAATCACTTACTTATAAGAAGTTAAAAACAGAAGAAATTTTAAAAGGAGAAGTTCAAATCTATGTCGGTGGTAAAAACTTTATTCTGAAGTCTACACAAAAATCAGGCAGAACATCAGCTTTTCCATCATTTAAAACATATATACAACATGCAGGTCTGTGCATTGTGTTCTTTTTAAAAAGTTGTAAACAAACTTAAAATTATATTTAAGAAGCCAAATCAGAAACAAATGTCTGCAGACGCTCTGTAGAAATGATAGTTTGAAAACCCCCATGTCATCTCATGATGCCTTGCTATATACAGAGAACAGTATGAATGCCAGTTAGGCTGTCTGAATGTCTGTCTGGGCCGTATGATTTTTATGCCTCTAAAATGAAGTTGGAGCCGGGTGTGGTGGCGCACACTTGTAATCCCAGTACTTTGGGAGGCGGAGACCGGAGGATCCAGGTTCGTGGCCAGCCTCAGCTCGCACATGCGCGTGGGGGCGCGCACGCGTGCTCTCTCTCTCTCTCTCCCTGTCTCTCTCTGTCTCTGTCTCTCTCTCTCTACTTAGTGAGGCCCTCCGCAACTTCGTGAGACCCGGTCTCAAAATAAAGTATAAAAAAATAGGGCCGGAGGTATAGCGCGGAGGTAGAACGCCCCTGGGTTCAATCCCCGGTACCGCAAAAAATAAATAAATAAAAAATAAAAAATAAAAAAAATAAAATGAAGTTGGGGTAAGATACATAAATGGGACAATTAGTTTCATTAATCAGGATGGTGTTTATATTTACATGTTTGTTTCAAATGAAGTATAAGGGCTATACTATTTGAATTTGATTAAGTCCCATTAAATATATTCCGAATGTTGTATGTGAACCAGTTCCTCTCAGTATTTTAGCTGAACAACATAACATCATTGAGACGGGTGATCTCTTTCTATAAAACTCTAATAGTATCTGAATTAATTTGTAACTATTAGTTTAAATAAACATACAGATATTATTCAACAATATATAGAGTGTGGCTTTTTTGTGGCATAAATTACAACGGATATGACAAATGAAAAAGGGAAATTAGCTAGAAAAAATTTCAAATTTAGCTAATCTAAAAATGCAGTTTAAGGACTTACAGTTTCTGTGTCTGGAATCTTATGGGGTTGAAGCCCAAATTCCAAGTTCTTAACCTTTACTCCAAAGACTTCTTTACTAAAAATTTCATAAATACCTAAAATGAAATGCAAACATATTTATATTGCCCATAATGTTAGCACAGAAAAAAGATAAAATTTAAAAGTAAATCTTACATTTTCCATTAAACACCGCTATTCGTGGCTGATATTTCTGTAATTTCTGTACTAGAATACGTCCTCCTTCACGAAATTCTTTACTAAAATTGAATTAAAAAGTAATACAAATATAAATATACCAATATTTATAATATGCTAAATTTAGTTAGCTTTCGACAAAAGATCACATATTTGTTGACCTCAGCTTGAACTAGATTCATACGATGTTCCTAAACTATATGAGGAGCCAGCAGGTCAACCCACAAAAATAAATGTTATGTCATTACCTGGAAAGATCTTTGCTGCCTGGCGTTGTCCTTTCCACCATGTTGGTAAATCCAATACCATACTTCCCTGGTAGAGTGTGATCATCCATGTGATTCAGCTGAACCTCACTGAGCCCCGACATAAACAGGCACTTCCCTGGGAAAAGAGGCTTCAGTTAATTTCTGTACAAGGCCAAAGGATTTTTCCCAAAGAATTGTTGTTCTAGTCTACACTGTATTCTTTTTTTTTGCGGTACCGGGGATTGAACGCAGGGGCGTTCTACCTCTGCCCTATGCGGCCCTATTTTTTTATACTTTATTTTGAAACTGGGTCTCACGAAATTGTGGAGGGCCTCACTAAAGAGAGAGAGAGAGAGAGAAAGAGAGAGAGAGAGAGAGACAGAGCGCGAGCTGAGGTTGGCAGCGAACCCGGATCCTCCAGTCTCCGCCTCCCAAAGTACTGGGATTACAAGTGCGCGCCACCACGCCCGGCTTACACTCTATTCTTGATATTAAGAAAAAATAAAGCCAGGCGTGGTGGCGCGCACTTGTAATCCCAGTGCTTTGGGAGGCGGAGACCGGAGGATCCGGGTTCGTGGCCAGCCTCAGCGCGCATGTGCGCGCGCGATCGATCAATGGATGGATCGATCGATCTCTCTCTCTCTCTGTCCCTCTCTCTCTGTCTCTCTGTCTCTCTCTCTCTCTACCTAGTGAGGCCCTCCGCAACTTCGTGAGACCCGGTTTCAAAAATAAAGCATTAAAAAAATAGGGCCGGGGGTGTAGCGCGGAGGTAGAACGCCCCTGGGTTCAATCCCCAGTACTGTAAAAAAATAAATAAATAAAAAAAATAAATAAATAAAAAATAAAAAAGATGTAAGATTTAAAGAAAGTATAAGAAGTCAGGCGCAGCGGTACTCTCAGTACTTGGGAGGCTGAGACAGAAGGATCACAGGTTTGAAGCCAACTGCAGCAACTTAGCAAGGTCCTCAGCAATTTAGCAAGACCCTGTTTCCCCAAATAAAAAAAAAAAAGGGCTGGGAGTGTAGCTCAGAGGTAGAATTTCCCTGGGTTCAATCCCCAGTACAACAAAACAAAACAAAACAAATTGTCCTCTTTTTCAAAGCCTACCACTCTCCATTACCATCAAAGTGTTAATCGTAACACAGTATTTCAAATCCTTAATTTTCATGTACATACACAGAGAGAAAACATGAAATATGAGTATATATTTACTCATATTCTTTCTTTTTAAAAACCATTGCCTTTTCAAAAATATATTTTATTGGTGCATTGTAATTACACATCATAGCAAGACTCAAAATGACACATAAATACATGCGTATTTTCACTTGGTGAAAAACAATTACTCTTTTTTTTTGTTTTTGTGGTGCTGGGGATTGAACCCAGGGGCATTCTACCTCTGAACTACACGCCCAGCCCTATTTTATTTTGAAACAGGGTCTTACTAAGTTGCAGTGGGCCTCACTAAGTTGCTGAGGCTGTCTGTGAACTTGCGATCCTCCTGTCTCAGCCTCCCAAGTACTGGGATTACAAGCGTGCACCACTACATCCAGCTGAAAAACAATTGCTCTTAAAAAAACAATTAATAAAGATATCTGATTTAAAAGTAAATTAATAAAAAGTAGCCACTTACAAAAATGGTTTCCAGGTCCAGGGTAATGATGCCCTTTGTAAGCAGCCATTAGTCCCGGGTTAATGCCAATCTATAAAATAAAATAATTATACATTTTAGTCTTAAAAAAAATAGGGCTTAGGGCTTCTTTGGAAGAATGGTGGATAAAACTGATTAAAAAATAGATTTAATCCAGCACCATAAGCAATACTTGTTTATATGTAGAGAAAATTAATTTCCTTTGCAGTTTTGCTATTGTTTTTAGAAACCAGCCTGACTCCCTCATGACTCTGGGCCCCGACCCTTACCCAGCTGGGAGGAGAGAGGTCCTAGAACAATCAATCTATTTGTGCCCATATTCAGCCTCAAGTCGGCTTCTTAACCCCCAACAGGTCCCTTACCCTACACAGCTGTCATATGCTAATGTTTCCTACGGTTACAAAAATACAAGCTCAAACTCAGTACTGTCATTTAAGGAGTACTCACAGGTATCACAGAATCTAAGTGGTTCACATGGTTATTTCATTTCATTGCAACCTTATATGGGACGTATTATCACCTGTTTTATCAGGGAGGAAACTGGTATTCAGAAGGGTGAAGGCCCGCCTATGGCCATGCCTGTGACAGCCCACGGTCTGTGACTGCCCATCTGGAGCCCACCCTCTCATCACCCCAGACACCACCACCTCACGAAGGTGACACCGTTTACCACCAGGATGATTCTTGAAAATGGTTCTTTCCAGCAAAATGCCACTTGTAAGGACAACTGTTAGGTCAAGTTAACACACCAATGCTATTTATAAAATCAAACAAGGACAAACATTCTTACAATCACAATGTCCAGATTGAAGGTCAAAATATCAGGGAGAGTCTTGGTCAAAAGCTCAGCTTCGGAAACGCCATTAAAACGGTCTACTTTTCTTTTCACTTTAAACGTGTCTGTAATTTTTTCTTGCTTTTCTTTTGATTTTGCAGACTTGCCAGATTTTTTTGACTCGGCAGGTTTTTTGGGTTCCACTGGTTTTTTCGGCTCTGTTTTTCTGGTTTTTCTTTTCCTTCCTTTTGGAGCCTCTAAAACACAATGATTTCCAGAATGTGGATGCAGAAAACCTTAACTCAGAAACCCTAGCAGCTTTCCTAGAAAAGCTACCCTATGAACACCCCTTTTACCTATCCCCCCAAAACTGTGCCTTAGATTTCCCAGAACCAGTCTCCTCAGCACCATCTTCCCTTCTCCTGTTCACCCCACAACTAGGTTCACACGGACTCCGCCCACCTGTGATAATCAGGTTGATTTTGCACAGTCGTACTTGACATGCTGGTCTCCCCAGGGACACACAGTATCTGTGTACCATTTTATAGAAATTTTAAATGAAACTACAGAAATCATTAAGTAAGGAAACGTAGGAATAATCAGAAAACAGGAAGGCAGGCAAACATTTTAACTTTATTTCTTGGTAGTAGAAAGCCAATTGCCTTGTGGGCTTGTAGAGGTTATGAGGCCCATTCTGTCCCATTCACAAAGAGGTGAATCAGAAGTGTCACGGATGAAATCTTTGGGCAGGCAGTGTTTTTCAAAGACGGGATCTATTCTCAGACCTCTACCCACATTTTGCTGAGTAATTTTTTGTGGTAGGGGCTGTACTATGCACGATCAAGTGTTCAATAGCACCCATGGTCTCTGCCCACTAGATGTCAGTAGCAACCCTCCAATCCCAACAATCAAAAGTATCTCCTGACAATGCCAAATAGGGGTTGGGGAGCAAAACCACCCTTAGCTGAGAGCCGCTGATAAAAAGTTACCCAACGGGATGCCTTGGTTTTCTTACCCTTAATTCTTTAACATCTTTCCTCATTTCTCAGGCTCCTGTCCCCATTTTACTCCTAGCTGGCATTTCCCCAAGCCACTCCCATGCCAAGGATCCACTAGCACTGGCTTGCAGCTGGGGAAGTCTTAGTGCTTCCTGCCGAGAAACACGGTGGAGACCCAGGCAGGAGGCAGCTCAGTGCAATGGAGTTACTGTGGTCCTCGGATCATAAAACAGGACTGTGAGCACATTTCTCACATAAATCCTGCCACACTGGAGAAAGTCATTACCTTCTCTCTACCTCTCCCTTCTCAAAATCACCTTGGCTCCTCTTCGAATTCTTTTCCCTTTTTCTGCAGTGCTGGGGATTGAATCCAGGGTCTCACACATGCCAAGCAAGTGCTCTAATACTGAGCTACATCCTAGCTCTCTTTTATTTTGAGACAGAGTCTCACTAAATTGCCCAGGCTGGCCCCAAATTTGCGATCCTCCTGTCTCAGCCTCCTGAGTGGCTGGGATTACAGGCATGTGCCACCTGCCTGGCTCCTCTTCTAATTATTCTGGTAACTGACACTTCCTTCAACCAACGGCCTCTAACAGAAACCTGGGAGTTTGCTCTGGTCTGGATATGGTTGGAATTTGTCCCCCAAGATTCAGATGTTGGAAGCTTGGTCCCAGCGTAGCAGTATTGGGAGATCATGGGGAACCTTTAAGAGGTGGGGCCTAGTGAGAGGTCGTTAGGTCAATGGGAGAGGTGCCTTGGAGGGGACTGTGGGGCCTCATTCTCTTTCTGGCACTCCTGCTTTTGATTCCTTCTGTCGAGGTCTTTGCTAGAGCCAAGCTGACGCTAGTGCCAAGCCCTTGAGCCTCCAGAACTATGCACTAAACAAACCTCTTTTCTTTATAAAGCACCCAGCCTCAACTATGTTGTTACAATAGAAATAGACTAAGAGTTATTCCAGACTCCGCACACTGCCACCCCAGTGTCGCAGTATTTGTGTGAGAAATATGCTCACAGTCCTGGTTTATGCTTCCAGGACCACACTAATGCCACCACACTGAGCTACCTCCTGCCCTTGTTTCCGCATGAAGCTTCTACGTGAAGTCCATTAACTGTGGCCAAGCAATTCTACCTCCTGAGTATCTCCTGTCTTTCTCCATCCCTTCCAGTCTTCCTCATTTCTTCCCCAGATTATTCAAACAGTCTCTAATCTGCATCTTGCCTCCAAATCCTATTTCTCCATCACCCAATCTATCCTTTATTGTACTTCTAGCCTGTTTTTTTAAATGCCAATCTACTGAGTTCATTCTTTGCTTACATTCCCTCAACAGCTCCCCTACTGCCTTCAGGATACATTCTCTGGAGCCAGTAACAAACCTTAACTGCCCCAGCCATCTCATCGCTGACCATTTATTTATTTATTTTTGGTACTGGGGATGGAACCCAGAGGCGTTCTACCTCTAAGTTATATCCCCAACCCGATTTTATTTCTTATTTTGAAAGAGGATCTCACTAAGTTGCTGAGGCTGGCTTCAAACCTGGGATCTTCCCGTCTCAGCCTCCCAAGTACTGGGATTACAAGCGTCTGCCACCATGCCCGGCTCTCTCAGACCATATCTTTGCTACACCCCCGACTCTGATGACACAGAAACACTCTATTTTGACTGTCATGCTTCTTCGTGTCTGTGCCACATGCTGCTCCCTCAGCTGGCCTCTTCCCCACTCTGCTGTTCACGGGGTGAAGTCTCCTTGTGCTTGGTGTTATTTCTCTGCTTCTGCACCCATATTCTCAGGTGCCAAACCCCAAAGGTCTCAGAGCATCCGTCCTGTGTCCCTCTTCACCACTTAGTATGCTGAGGCACACAGTGTATTTATGTTTTACTTTCCTCTCCTGGGTCATGAGATATTCAAGGGCAGGTTCCATGTTCTTTTATTCCCCAGAACCTATCACAGCCCTTAGCACACACTAACTGCTAATAAAGTGGATTACACTTTTCTAACACTAAAATAGATAAAATTCATCTTCAAACCATTTCTTAAATAAGTTGGCTGATCCAATATCAATTTTCTAAACCATCGCAGTCAACACTACCTTGTACTGGTTCCTGAGCAGGCGCTGGCGCTGGCGCGTCTGCTGGCATCTGCTGTTCATCCATGACGGCCATGTTAGGAGCTTCAGCCATCATGTGTTGAAATGGGAATGAACAAAACGCTTGGGCCTGCTCAAAGGAGTAGCTGAAAGAACAATTAGCAGAATTTAAAATGATGATAAAATTACCCAAATGTATAACCAGCCGTAAAAAGAATCTTCAGGATCCAAATATTTTGTAGCCAGATTATTTACTTAGAGGAGATAATAGGGGAGAAGAAAGAGGAAGATATATTCTTCTCTGCACACATTCACCCAACTTTTACCGAGTACTTACTAAGCAAACATTAACTGTCACTGTTTAATAACAAGATGGGTCATCAATAAAACTTACCAGTCCTGTCAAGTCAGCCTGTACTTTCTCTGAAATGAGATCATGAGAATTTCTTAGAAGACAGACTTGAAAGGCCCATCAACCCACACAGGGTTAAAATGTCCACAAATACAATTTGTCTCGCTACCTTTAATAGTTAATCATCTTGGCACAAGGATCATCTCCAATTGAACTTAAGGCTTTCTTTTGGTTTATTTGCCTGCTTTCTTATTTCATTAGATGTGGGGGAGGGGTTGTTGTTGTTATTTGCCACTAAATGAGGACCAGAAATGGATTATCTTGTAAATATCTGTTTATGAAGCAAAAAAATCTCTAAACGCTTTTCTGCATATGATTCAAGTTTTGTTCAATGTAAAAGACATAAGTCTTCAAAGAAAACAACTTCCAAAAATTTTCTGTTGACCTGCAACCACCATCTCAGGCTGTTGCTATCAGCACAAAGCTAGGGAAATAAAGCCAGATGTGATGAAACTCAAGGTAAAACTAATGCCAAATAGCATCATTAAATGTACAAGAGGAAGAAAAACGTTAGAAAATAAAATGGAAAAGTATCATTTACTATTTGGAGAGAAAAAGTCATGTTTTCTGTGACAAGATATACTCTCTACTTAGTAGTTTTCTTTCTCTGGGCCATGGGGAGAAAGAGAACAGGGAGCTCAGAGAGTAGAGATTACATGGGCCAATTCTGTACGATGTAATCATATCTCAATAAAATGATTAAGGTAAAAAAAAGGGCAAACTAAAGCATTCCCTGGGTAAGCTTAAATAGCCCAGGGAGACAGGGTAACGGACCACCTGTGGGTGATCAGGCTAGAATGTTAGAGGCTCAAAGACAAATAGGGCCCTAATCCCAATGGACAAACCACTGGAGAGTGTTTCGACTTCAAGCTATCTTTAAGGGTAAGTTGCTAAAGAAAAGGTTAAGAACACCAGGTGTAGTGGCACGTGCCTGTAATCCCAGTACTTGGGAGGCTGAGACAGGAGGATCACAGGTTCAAGGACAGCCTTAGCAACTTAGTGAGGTTCTCATCAATTTAGCAAGACCCTGTTTCCAAATAAAAAATAAAACAGGGTTAGGGGTATAGCCCGGAGGTAGAATGCTCCTGGGCCTCCCCCCCCAGAAGGGTTAAGAACTAGTGAGAAAAATATTAAACTGTATCTTACAAATTTTATGTCTTTAAATATACTGTTCTCTAGATAAACACCTATAATCACAGTACTTGGGAGGCTGAGACAGGAGGATTGCAAGTTCAAGGATAGCCTCAGCAAATAGTGAGACTCTCATCAACCTAGTGAGAACCTGTTTCAAAATAAAAATAAAATAGGGACTCAGGCATGGTGGCGCACGCTTGTAATCTCAGTACTTGGGAGGCTGAGACAGGATGATCGTGGGTTCATGGCCAGCCTCAGCTACTTAGTGAAGCCCTCTGCAACTTAGTGAGACCCTGTTTCAAAATAAATAAAAAATAGGACTGGGGGTGTAGGTAGAATGCCCCTGGGTTCAACCCCCAGTACCACAAAAAATAAAAATTAAAAAATAAAAATAAAATAGGGCTGGGGGTATAGCTACCACAAAATAAACAAACTGTTCTCAAATCACACACAATAAAGGAAAATGATACAATGATTCAATAAACTATAGAACATTAATATGAGCAAATATTATGCAGCTAGGCTGGGGTAGCTCAGTGGTAGAGTGCTTGCCTAATATACACAAGGCCCTGGGTTCCATCCCCAGTACCACCACAATAAACAACTATGCAGCTACTAAAAATTGAATTTATTGGTATTATCTAAAAGCACAGAAAAAGCTTAGTATCTATTTTAAAGTAGAAAATACAAAATACTGCAAACTAAGGCTGCACATGGGGAAATATGCAGATACAAGCCAAAAGTTAAAATGTCAAAATGAAGGGAAGTGCTTAGAACTGTGTTTGGTACAAAGTAAATGTCCTCTTTTTTCGCACTTTTAAAGACTACCTACTAGCTCTTTTTGATAAATTGTCAAAACATTGGTTTGTCAGTGTTTATGATTTACATATTCTAATGAGGAGTTAGATATAGCTAGGTTAGACTGAGGTTAGACTGAGATCCTGAGTAATTACCCTGAGGAAATTCTAATAAAATGAACTGCAATTTTTGACTGTGACCAGTGGCAGTTTCCCTAGATGCTAATAGTCACTTTCAGCTTGAATATATAATAATAAAGATATGTGGCCATAATATACACATATGTATACATATATATGTCTATATATGTGAATACACATACACACACACACACACACACACACACACACACCTTTTGCAGTACTGGGGATTTAACTCAGAGCCTTGTGCAGGCTAGGAAGGCACTGTACCGCTGAGCCACAGCCCTAGCCCCATGTAGTCACAATAAATAAGTGACCAAAAGAATGCAAGATGCTGGGCACAGTGGTGCATGCCTGTAATCCCAGCTACTTGGAAGGCTGAGGCAAGAGCATTACAAATTCAAGGCCAGGCTCCCCAACTTATTGAGGCCCTGTCACAAAATAAAAAATTTTCAAAAAGGGTTGGGGATGTAACTCAGTGGTAGAATATTTTCCTAGCATGTCCATGGCCCCGGGTTCAATCCCCAGTAACTCAACAAACAAAACAAAAAAAAACCCAAGGTCTGTTAGTCTGTTGCATGATTAGGAAGGCGACCTACCTACTACTTACTACTCTCCCCCCATGTTTCTTGCTCAGACGGGATATTGGTTTCCATATTAAATAAGTAGACAGCAGATGCTGATGGAAAGGAAGTTAAGCAAGTGTGTTTTCACCTAGAATTTGAGAATTTAAAACTTTAGAGAATTATACCAGAACTTCTTCCTTGCAGATTTGACCCTTTAAGTTTTATGTCTTCATAGGTTTTGTAACTTTGTGTTAAATGAGTTTAAAATTACAAGTATATGAATTTGCCTTTTCTTTTTTTTTTTTTTTGCAGTACCGGGGATTGAACCCAAGGGCGTTCTACCTCCGAGCTACATCCCCGGTCCTATCTTTTATACTTTATTTTGAAACCAGGTCTCACGAAGTTGCAGAGGGCCTCACTAAGTAGCTGAGGCTGGCCGCGAACCCGGATCCTCCGGTCTCCACCTCCCAAGTACTGGGATTACAAGTGTGCGCCACCACGCCCGGCTATGAATTTGCCATTTGATATTGAATTAACTCCATTTTAGAAACAAGAAAAAATGAATTAACTCCATTTTCCTTAAATACCCTATGAATAAACTGCTTTTTCCTTAAAGGGGGAGGTTATATTGGGTGATTTCTACATATATGGACAATGTGCAGGAAATAGGGCTAAGTGCCTAGATCAAAACAGACCCCTAAGACCTTTTATTTTCTATCACTCTGTAACAAGAAACAAGCCTAGTTAATGTTCCACTTCTCTTTGTTCACTTTTCTTCTTTCATCATTTGTTTATCCCTACAACTGTTCTGTGTTACCTACCTCCCCTTTTCCTTCTCTCCTATCCTCCATCTGTTCCAGCTTGGGGTCAATTATAGGGCCAGCAGGACCGGTTTTCATAGCTGTCTGATGATGATGAGCTATGCATTTTCTGACAGTCTTTCTCAACGTGCACGCGCGCACACACACACTTGATTAAGAAGCCCAATTTATTCAGATTTGCTATATTTAAAAAACCTAAATCTTTAAGGCTTTTTCTGAAATGATTCCAACTTCTTTAATCTTCAGTTATTTTACACCATTTTAAGGATTTGTTGCTATTTTCTAAATATATTTTATCATCTTCACTTAAACAAGTATACATAATACCAAATATTCACAAAATAATCATCAGTACTAAATAATTCAAATGGTCAACTCTAAAACTGGGCGTGGTGGTACATGCTTCTAATCCCAAATAGAAACTCTGATCAACCTAGCAGGACCCTGTTTCAAAATAAAAATAAAATGGGGCTGGGGGTGTGGTTCAGAGGTAGAATGCCCCTGGGTTCAATCCCCAGTGCCAAAAACAAAACAAAAAAACAACAACAGATGGTCAACTCTAGGGAACAAGTTCTATGACTAGTTATGTGAACTATGATAGAATACCACCCCAGTTATTACAAGACATTGCAGAGTGCAAGAGTATTTACCACGTGCACAGTCTACTAAGACTGTGAGTACAAAGATTTAGGAAAAAGCTCCTAGTGCATTTATCCATTCCTCATATAGTATGATTCAAGTTTCTTGCAGGTTTGAGGGCAGCCTCAGCAACTTAACAAGACCCTGTTTCAAAATAAAAAATAAAAAAGGCTGGGGGTGTAGCTCAGAAGTAGAATGCCCTCGGGCTCAAAAAAAGGTTCAACAACCACTGATAAGTAAAAAATTTGCTTAGGGTTGACATTAATGCAGTATACACTTTACCTTTGAAAGAAATAGGGATCTATGATCCAGGCTGCTCAACTGTTGGCTACAAGTCCTCAAAGACTGCTGTAATCTGACCTTTCTTCTGAATACATTTCATCCAGGCCATGACACAGGATTTCTGTTGGAGCCCTTAAAAGTTCTCTTAATGGCCCATATTGATTTTGAGGTTTAAATCTCGTCTGCCATTTTCAGTCTGACAATCATTTTCCTTAAAACAGGAGATTAAAAGTCAAAACCAGAACTATGTATTTATGTCTTCTGTTGTTTACTAACACCATGCCACTGGCTGGTGCTATGGTTTGGAACTGAAATGTCCCCCAAAAGCTCATGTGTTGAAAGCTTGATCCCCAAGATAGCAGCAACGTTTAGAGAAGGGGCCTTTGGAAGGTGATTGGATCACAAGGGATCTAATCTCATCAATGGATTAGTCCATTGATGGATTAATAATTTACTAGGCTACTGGGAGGTGGTGGGGATGGTAGAAGGCAGGCCTAGTTGGAGGAAATAGGGGCTTCAGGGCATACCCTTCAAGACTCTATCTTGTCCCTGGTCCCTCTCTCTGCTTCCTAGCCACCAATGGTAGAGCATCTCTGCTCAACCACATGCTCCCTGACATGCTGTTCTGCCTCACCACAAGCCTAAAAGCAATAGAGCCAGAAGTCTATGGACTGAAACCTCGGAAACTGAGCCAAAACAAAATTCTCCTCTTTTCTCAGGTGTTTTGTCATAGTGATGGAAAGCTGACTAACATACCTGGGCAGAAAACCCTAATTTTTTTGTCCTTCCCATTGTCCACATTTAACTAAAATAGTCCTTCCTGGTCTCATTATTATTTCTAAAAAGTGTGATTTTCATTTCAGGTTAACCTTTCCCAATTGTAATTTATTTTGTGTGTGTGGTATTGGGGATTGAACCCAGGGCATTCTACCTCTGAGCTACACTCCCAGCCATATTTTAATTTTTATTTGGAAACAGGGTCTCATTAAGTTGCCGAGGGTGGCCATGAACCTGTGATCCTCCTGTCTCAGCCTCCCAAGTACTGGGATTACAGGCATACACCACCACGGCCAGCTGTATTCTTTTTGTGTGTGTGTGTGGTACTAGGGATTGACTCTAGAGGTGTTATACCACTGAGCTATACCCCCAGATTGTCTCAATTTTTGCTTTGAAACAGGGTCTTGCTAAGTTGCCCAGGCTGGCCTTGAACCTGAGATCCTCATGCCTCAGCCTCCCAACTACTGGGATTACAGGCGTGCGCCATCACACCCGGCTTCCCAGTTGTATTCTTAGTGATCTCTGTCACTTTTTCAGACAGTTCTGATTTGCCATACTATTTTTCATCTCTGGTAAAGGTCCTTTTCATGCTTGAAGTCACTAAACACATACTAGCCCCCTTATATAATTCCTCTTTTTTCCCTTTTGAATGATTAGACTGTAAATACTTCTTTAAGACTTTTCAATCATTTATTTTTCCTTTTGAAAATAGTCTGTAGCCATGTAATCTTTTCTTTGATTATTAACCTTTCAAAATAAAAAGTAAATTAATTATAACAAGCATTCCATTTCTGGATTAGGCTAAAGTCGAGGGTAACAGAGACCACTCTCTCAGGATTACCTGGGGTCTGAGTCATTTCAGAATCCCTAAGGGTAAACTTTGTAGAGTATTAAACAGAATTTCCACACTTCCTGAAGGTGAAAGCTTCATATGCCAAAGTAAAAAAAAAAAAAAAAAAAAGGTCTATAGCCCTATGGATGAATTTAAGACAATAGAAGTCAGAGCTCTGAGCTAAGCTGTTTTTTATTTTATTTTTTTTGCGGTACTGGGGATTGAACGCAGGGGTGTTCTACCTCCGTGCTACGCCCCTATTTTTTTATACTTTATTTTGAAACCGGGTCTCACGAAGTTGCTGAGGGCCTCACTAAGGAGAGAGAGAGAGAGAGAGAGCGCGAGAGAGCTGAGGCTGGCCGCGAACCCGGAACCTTCGGTCTCCGCCTCCCAAAGTACTGGGATTACAAGCGTGCGCCACCACGCCCGGCAGCTGTGTTCTGAAGTCCTGTTATTTTGCTATAAAAATGGAATGAGGTCTTACAACGTGTAGTTCACTTGATGGTAGGCTTAGCCCAGGTTTCAATATTGCTCTGAACTATGATCACAAAGATGAAAGAGATTCCCACAAGGGGCTGGTGAATTCTCTTATTTGTAAAGCACTTCTGGGAAAGCAGTGGAGTGTTTTTATCAGAATAAAGTCCACACTTTATCTACATCTCTCTCTTTTCCTAAACCTTAAAAAAACTTATTTTGGTTTATGTCCCTTCCATGTAACACCAATTTGCAGCATGTCAGAACAGGCCACCAGAGATGTCCTACAGAGGCGTCATGTCTTGCATCAGCTGAGGGCCTATTAGCCACTGAGAGTAAGGATAATTCTTACGTAGGCCTACTAGTATTTTATTTCAATGCAAACCGTATTCTTTTTCCTTTTAAACACCCTCTTGCCTTATTCATCTTTCTCATTTAGCTTTCGGTCAAGAGTTCAAATCTCTAAACCTCTACTTTCGCAAAACTTCCGCTTGACATATCTAACATTCCTAAAAGACATTTAGAAAAGATTCTTAAGATCCTCCCAAGACCATTGGGGAACTCAAAAAAAATTTTGAGGCTGCTTTCTTGACAGTGTTCCGCTTATGCCCACGGTAATACTCCCTACCCTCTGACCCTTAACGTGGCTTTCAGTAAGACTGTGGGGAGGAAGACATCCTGGATACACTAACTTTAGCCATGAAACCTGGAGTCGGATCCCTACGACACTCGGTCTTTACAACTCTTGCCTTGGTCACAGAGGATGAAGGGCACCGTAGCCAGGACCTGTGTACGGGGACGGCAGTCGCTCGCTCCCCGGCTCGCTCGCAGGCTTTCCAGCACTCGGGGCCGGTCCCGGGCGCGGGCGCGGGGCGGGCGGCGACCCCACTGCGCACGCGCGGCCGGGCCTTTGTGCTGGGCCGCGGCGGGCCAGACCCTGCGTGCGCGCCCCCGCCCGCCTTACCTGCCCGCGTTCTCCGCTGCCATGCCTGGTGGCCGCTCGCGCGGGCGGCTGGTCTCCGAGGCTCGGCGGCCCGCGCACGGCGGCACGACGATACCGGCGCCTCGAACTCGATGGCCAGCGAGACCGGGACAGCGGCTGGCTCGGCGCCTCCCCACGAGTCTACATCAGCCCCCCGCCCGCCCGCCCGCCCGCCCGCAGCCCCCTCCGCCCGCACTTCCGGCTCCTCCGAGCCGAGTCCCCGGCGCGGCCAGCGTCACGTGACGCCGGCCAGCCCAATCCCGTCCCCCGCCTCTGGGCGCCCCGACTCCGCGCTTGGCCTTTCGGGAATGGCGGAGGACCGCGGGAGGAGGGGGAGCGCTCCGCTGACGTCAGCTTTTGTCCGCCCCGAGTTTTCGGGGGTGGGCGCAGGCGTGGGTGAAGGGGTGACGTCCAGTGGGTGCAGTGGGGACGGGGCGGTGATGCTTGTCGGCATTATCCAGTCATTTCGGCTCCAGATTTCATCCGTGTTAACAGCAGTGTTTTGCGCGTGGGGGTTGAGCCCTTGCTTAGGGCACCTGTGGCCCAGGGTGCCATCTCCAGCACCACAAACAAATAAAACAGGGTTGTGTTATCATCAGGTACTGTGATGGGGGAAGAGACTTTGGAATCGGAGTCCCTGAGAGTCAAGGCCACTATTTCCTAATCTCTGAAAGGAGATTAATCGTAAAACTGCTTTGTTGAATAGAAAGCTAGTCTACGTAAACCATTCTCTGCTTTGCTTTGGAGAGGTGAAAATGTTAACGTGTGAGTTCCATAATACTAGATGCTACGCAGGCATGATGCACCTCATACTTTTACGGACTAACCCCACTTTTACCGACTAACCCCACTTTTATTTCTCAGTGGTTCTTACAGTTGGTTTTGTTTCATTAGTTCTCAACTTCCATCCGTGGTGTTTGTGCAAGGATTTCATTAGATCACTCAATAGAGATCAGCTTTTCTGTTTATCTAGTTTGCATGATGAAAAATGTGGCTCCGTAGAATGATTCCCGAGTCAGTGCCAGTGGTAACAGGTAACTCCAAGCCCTCAGTGGCTTAGAGCAGCAGAGGCTTATTTCTACTCGTGTGACATGTGACCTGGGAGATGGCTGTGGCTCTGTGCTCCATGTGTCTTCCTGGATACAAGGAAAGCTGGGTCCTGCCAGCTCCCCTCATAAGACTAGGGACCACGGCTCGTCATGCATTGCAAAGGGAAGTTTATGGAAGGGCTTACTGGGAAGCAGGACACTAATTCTGAAGAGAGTGAAGCAATTGCAGCCAAGTGGCTTTTTCTGTCCCTTCGGTGTGAATCACCAGCCTGAACTGGAGCGTGGAGGACAAGCCTGCTGTGCTTGAGCGCCTGGCCTATCAGGGCTTGCTTGGGGAAGCCTTACAGGCGTTCCACTTCTGTCTACCAAATGTGCTTCCACTTCAGAGGAGCTTTTTTTTTTTCTTAGTGGTGGTACTGGGGGTTGAACCCAGGGTCATTCTACCTCTCAGCTATGCCCCCAGCCCTTTTTATTTTGAAAAAAGGTCTTGCTAAGTTGCTGAAGCTGTCCTTAAACCTGGATCCTCCTGTCTCAGCCTCCCAAGCACTGGAATTACAGGTGTGTGTCACCGAGCCAGACCAGAGAAATTTTTTTTGTGATAGGACAAATGAAAGAACAAAAGAAAGGCCAGGTCACTTTACCTTGTTTCCTTTTATCTTCCTAATGCCCCTTCTCTCTTTCAGGAACCTACTGATCTTGCTTCGTTCTTCGCTAATGTTATGCCAGTCAGTTACATCTTATTGACAGCAAGATTTGCAACCGGGTAGTTTTTCACACTGCATGTTTTCATCCACAAGTGGGTGTCTGTGTCCCTACTGAATATGGGGGCCTTGGAGACCAGTATCTCATAGCAACAAGGAGAATGGGCATTAAAGACAGCAGTTCAGAGTAATGGCGATGGTGATGATGGTAGTGATTATAGCAACTGACACTGACTAATATATGCATGGACTGCTCTAAGGGCTTTGCATGTATTAATCCACTTAAACTTCAGGACAATCCTATGAGGCAATTGTTGTTACGTCTTAGTCCATTTGGGCTGCCGTAATAAAACACTGTAAACTGGGTGGATTATAAGCAACAGGAGATTATTTCTCACAGTTCTGGAGGCTGGGGAGTCCATGGTCCAGGCTCTGGTAGATTCGATGTCTGGCAAGGGCCTGCTTTCTGGTTGAGAGATGGTACCTTTACACTGTGTTCTCACATGGTGGAACAGGAGGCAGCTCTCTGGGCCTGTTACAAGGGCTCTGCCCTCATGACCTAATTACCTCTCAAAGGCCTCACCTAATACTACCATGTTGATGATTACATTTCCACATAGGATTTTTTTTCGGGGGGGGGTTACAAACATTCTGTTCACTTTGTAGTTCCAATCCAAAGATTTTCTACTGATGCATTCCCTCTAGTTCCAGGGAGGTCAGGGTTTTGTTCCATTCATGCCTTCAAATGATTGGAAGAGGCCACCTACCTTATGAAGGGCAGTCTGCTTTATTCAACGTGTACCCTTTAAAATGTTAATCTCATTTGAAAACATCCTCACAGAAACATTCAGAACAATGTTTGGCCATACATCTGGATGCTATGGCCCAGCCAAGGTGACACATAAAATTAACCATCATAGGCAGCTACTATTATTATCTGTACCTCAGAGCAGAAGAAACATATACAGAGAGCTTAAATAACTTGTGCAAGATCACACAGCTACTAAATGGCAAAGTCGAGATTACTGCCAGGGCATGCTGGCTCAAGTCCACCTTCTTAGGGATGCCTGTGAGCTTTAGCAGAATATGAGGAAGGACTTCAGACAGAAGGATATTCAAAGTCCAAAGAGCTGGTCTATAAATGGCAAACATACATTTAGGATACTAAATGCCAATATTAGAATAAAAGAAAGGTCTCAAATCAATGACTTTAGTTTCTACATTAGAGAACAAAGACAAAATTAAACCCAAAGTAAGAAAAAGAAAGGAAATAATATTCAGTGTAAAACCAGTGAAATAGAAAACAAAAATAGAGGAAAATCACTGCCATCAAGCTTGAACTTTGAGAAAATCAATAAAATTGCCAAACCTCTAGCCAGACTCAACAGAAGAGAGAAAAGACACAATAAAATGAAAAAAGTGACAACTGCAGATTCCACATATTTTTAAAGGCACAATAAGGGATTTTTTTTTTTTTGTGGTACCGGGGGTTGAACCCAGGGACATTCTACCTCCAAGCTGCACCCCCGGCCCTATTTTTTTTTTATACTTTATTTTGAAACCAGGTCTCACGAAGTTGCGGAGGGCCTCACTAAGTAGCTGAGGCTGGCTGTGAACCCGGATCCTCTGGTCTCCGCCTCCCAAGTACTAGGATTACAAGCGTGCGCCACCACGCCCGGCTAATAAGGGACTATTTTGAACAACTATAAATTAAACAACTTTATTGAAATGGATAATTTATTTATTTATGGTACTTGGGACTGAACCCAGGGGCTTTCTACCTCTGAGCTACACCCCCGGCCTTACTTTATTTTGAAACAGGGTTTTACTAAGTTGCTGAGGCTGGTCTCAAACCTGGAATCCTCCTTTCTCAGACACCCAAGTACTGGGATTACAAATTTCTTTTTAAAAAAAATTTTTTTGTGGTACTGGGATCGAACCCAGAGGCATTCTACCCCCGAGCTACACCCCAGTCCTATTTTTTTATTCTTTATTTTGAAACTGGGTCTCACTAAGTTGCAGAGAGCCTCATTAAGTAGCTGAGGCTGGCCGTGAACCTGGATCCTCCCGTCTCAGCCTCCCAAGTTCTGGGATTACAAGCATGCCATGCCTGGCTGGGATTACAAATTTCTTGAAGACATAAACTACCAAATCTCACTCCTGAATAACCAGAATAACCCTACATTTACTAGAGAAATTAAACTTGTAGTTAAAAACCTCACAAAGCAAACTCCAGACCTAGCTGGGCTCACTGGTGAAGTCCATCAGATATTTAAGGACAAAGTAAAACCAATTCTGTCAAGCTCCTGCAGAACACTGTAAAGGAAGGAATATTTTCCAACTCATGCCATGAGGTGAACATTACTTGGTTACCAAAAGTAGATAAAAAATATATCAAAAATGAGCCGGGTGTGGTGGCACACGCTTGTAATCCCAGTACTTTGGGAGGCGGAGACCGGAGGATCCGG